>JABAJT010000042.1:1488-35859 GCA_018850275.1 Tephrocybe sp. 9174TJB
AAGCTCATGCTTTATATAGTCAAGATAGTGATGTGAAATGAATCGAGTACTAGTGGATACCGTCATGACCAGATCATGACCTTGACTCGACATGGGAGTGTGGAGACAGTCAGAATGTGAGAGGATAGTTTGGGGCAGAGAAAGGAAAGCCCCGGGGCTGCCATTCAATTGAAGAAGCTCCTGATAGCACGTCGAACAACTGGCAGATCGAAGTCTGGGTCCGGGCCATAGCCTTGATGAATGAGTTGAATGTATGGTGCAACAGAATCTTGAAGCATCCAGGCGCAGGATAGAAGCTGCAAACCTGAGATGGGTGTACATGGGTCAGATGACCATTGAGGTGTTTCTATATCAATTCCTGAATATCTGCAATGCGTTTTCGTAGACGGACCAAATTAGCTTCAATTTGACTGTCAACGTATACAACATTATTGCACAAGGTACATATGTAAGTACAAAAAGTCCCCGAAGCTTATTTTGTAGAATCGAAGGGCAAACGCTCTAAGTTGGCCTTGCCATCGTCTA
Source organism: Tephrocybe sp. 9174TJB (assembly GCA_018850275.1). Lineage (NCBI taxonomy): Eukaryota > Fungi > Basidiomycota > Agaricomycetes > Agaricales > Lyophyllaceae > Tephrocybe > Tephrocybe sp. 9174TJB. Next base: position 2,014 of record JABAJT010000042.1, read on the forward strand.
TCCATTCCTGTTTGACTAGCTTTTCCTTCTCCGCGTAATATAAACGGTATACCAGTCGTATGGTTCCTTCGCTGACACCCGCGACCGAGCTAATATCCCTCAATGACTTTGTCTTGCCCAACAAATGGCAAGTGAAATATATCGCGCCTCCTGCAATCGACACGGGGCTGCGTCCATCGGCAATACCAAACGAACGAGCAGCGACAATGATGTCAGATGTGATAGACTGTACATTGGGGGGAAGATCGAGATGATTGCAGTAACGGACGAGGAGGTTCTCTGGCCCGGTGGTCGAGTTGGAGGAATTGTTAGCAGCAGTGGCACCCGGAGAGAGATTGAATGCCTGTTCAAGTGCCTTATAGCACTGACCCAGGACTTTTTTCGACACATGGGTAAGATTGCAGATTTCACGAAACGTCCGCGGTACGTGTGCTTGCCGACATGCGATGAATATACACGCAGCGATGACGGCGTCGAGAGGTTTGCCTCGAAGAAGCTTCTCTTCGTCGGAACGTCTATACAACTGCTTTGCAATATCGCTGATGGTCTTCGGGAGCGAAAACTGGTCACACCAACTGGCTATGTCACGGAAGGCGGTGAGGAGATTACGCTCTGAGCGAGAGTTCTGCGAGCGAGATGCGGCACGCTGTAGCTCGCGAGCAATCCCCGAACCACCGTCGCGAAAACTGATCACAGTGTCTAGTTGCTCCATGCCTTCCATTAACGGATCCGACGCTGCACCGACACGAGAAGGATCGTCTCCCTCGTCATTGGCAAACGTCTAGAAAGTATATGCACAATTATAGTAGCGTACACATATGGGATTATGAGAGGTAAAAAGCGAGGAAAGAGGACTTACACGCCATTCACTTCTTGTGTCAACTATGCGATCACCAAGAACCAGACCACAGTTCCCACAAACGAGGTCTCCACTGCCAAACTCCTCGACAATATTCGGGTTCGGGTCTCTACACTCGGGACAGATCAAGCGAACAGCGAGGTCTGGCGCAAAACTGGGTGGCTGTAATGCCTTGTTTTGAGATTGGGCGAGAGGGAAAGGCTGAGCATAGGCCATTTGTCAAGGAGAAGGGGGTCAACACTGGTTCGGGGAACTGGAAGGACAAAATCGAGCTTGTAGCTCTATCTGGTCTTATTGAGCTCTATAGGCGAGATACTCCTGTAAAGTGAAAAGCTCTGTGCAGTGTCTGTAATGGCTGAAAAATCCACGGTGAAGACATACCGCTGAGATGCAAGCGAATGCAACAGCGATGAGCTAACGCAAAGTGTCTCTGCAACGACGACGAGGTGGTGGTTGCGGACAAGGGTGGCCTGACAATGACCGAGGGACCGGTGTGAACAAGTATGACTGGGCTGACTAATCTTTGGCGACAAACGATACATGCACAAACACTCCGACCGGACCGGGCTTGAGGATCTTAACGGCTTGCATTCATTTCAAACATTACCGCCTCCTAGTAACTCCAGCTCTTTGGGATGTTGGGATGGGTTCCATGATGGTCACCACTCTCAATGGCACTTGGCACATGATACAGCTAGTCACTTGTTATAAACCATCGATTTGATATCCTGTGGAAGCCCCTCTCAATAGCTTCTGATCAACTTTCAGCTATGGTCGCTGAAAGCCATCATACCATAGCCAGTGAATGGCTCAACACGTTTGCAGAAGCCATGCATTCAGCTAATCTTGACGGCGTCACGTCTTCTTTCCTCCCATCTGGATGGCTGCGGGATGTTTTAACCTTCACTTGGAATAACCGTGCCCTTGCTGGCCAAGATAAGATAGCAGCCTACCTTCGTGACACCCTCGCAACAGCAAAGGTGGCCGATATTGTACTTGACCATCGGCCAGGCCTGTCTCCGCAGCAGAGCGACTTCAACCCTGCCTGGGTAGCGAGTGGATTTACCTTCACTACAGCTATTGCTATCGGTCAGGGTTACTTCCATCTCGCCAAGGACATATCAGGAGCATGGAAAGCCCAGGTTGTTTTCATGACAGTTACAGATCTCATGGGTCATGAAGAAGCTGGCCCAGAGCAAGGATTATATGAAGGGCATACACTGGCCTGGATCGATGTCCACCGGGAGAGAAGAGAAAGGATTGAACAAGACCCCTATGTTATTATTGGCACGTTCGATATTCTTCTTCGCAGTTATTGTTCTCATAATTTAGCTCACAGTGGGAGCAGGACAATCTGGTCTTAATATCGCAGCTCGATTTCGCAGTATGAACATATCAACTCTTGTAGTTGAAGGAAATGCAAGAGTCGGTGATAATTGGAGAAAACGATATCCATCCTTGACTCTCCATACGCCTCGCACTCAACACCCTCGTAAGAGTCTTTCTCTAGCTAGACATTAAAAAATACCGAGCACATTCCACAGTTCTCTACCAGCCATACCCTCACAACTGGCCTATTTTCACTCCCCGGGACAAACTAGCAGACTGGATGGAACACTATGCGATCTCACAGGACCTGGTTGTCTGGACCGACTCACGCCCTTTACCCACACCTACTTTTGACTTGAATACACGCAGATGGACAGTTGTCGTCGATAGAGCCGGCAAGCACGTCACTCTCAATCCAGCCCATATTGTAGTTGCAACAGGACTGCTTGGAAAACCTCGATACCCCGACCTCGCTAATAAAGACATGTTTCAGGGGACAACCTTACATGCCTCAGAGTACGCTGGTGGTCTCCCTTTCAAAGGAAAACGTGTTATTGTCATTGGTGCGGGAAACACGTCCGCAGACGTTTGTCAGGACCTAGTCGTTCAGGGTGCAGAGTCTGTCACCATGGTCCAGCGCTCTTCGACATGCGTTGTTTCCCCGAAAACAGTTAATGCTACCATTACGCGTGCATGGCCAGAGGGTGTTCCACCTGAGGTTTCAGATTTCAAATTTGCGTCTTGTCCGTTGTTGTTCTTCCGGGATATGCTCAGGGCATTTGAGCAAGAATCATGGGATCGCGAAAAGGACCTGCATGAGGGATTGCTCAAAGCTGGTCTAAAATTGAACATGGGCGACGATGGATCGGGGTTGCCAACTCTAATTTTCAAGCGAGCTGGAGGCAAGTCTTTAATATAGATCTATACGTAATGGGATGCTGATGAATTTCCTCTCAGGGTATTGTATGACATTGATTTCTTTGTTAAATATTCTGCAATGTACTTACTTGGGACCCCCAGGGATCGACGTTGGGTGTGCGGAGCTGATCAGCAAGGGCAAGATTAAGATCAAGCAAGGAGTCGAACCTGTTAGTTTTTCGGAGAATGCTCTCATTTTTCAGGACGGCTCGACGCTCAATGCTGATGCGGTAATATTTGCGTGGGTTTTTGTGCACCATCCCTCATCCCATACCCATTATATTCACGTTTCTTGAAAGCACCGGATATCATGGAATTCGCGAAGCAATGAAGGAAACCTTCGGAGTCAAAACGATAGAACGCACCAGCCCGGTATGGGGCTTGGATGAAGAGGGTGAGCTGAGGGGATGTTACAGGCCCACAGGCCATCCTGGGGTGAGTTACCCACATCTCAACGAGCGAACGGACAGGTAATCTATGGGTCCCAGCTTTGGTATGCAGTTGGAGACTTCTATAATTCTCGCTTTTCCTCAAAGCAACTCGTAAGCATGGTCAAAACATTCATGGTTTGCACTTCCTGATTTCAGTTTCATCAGGCGTTGGAGATCAAAGCGGCAGAACTTGGGCTAGTGCAATTCTGAATTCCGCTGCGTAAACTTTCGTAGTGTAAGACATCACGGACGACTACCATTGATTGGAGGGGGAAGCAAATGTGCATTGATTTATTCAGAGAGAATACACGAGCCCAAAGAAACTATTGAGAGCACAGCGTGATCCGTAACAAGAAAGTATGAGGCAAATATACTACTGCATCATGAGAGGTTTATTCCCGTGCTGCATAGAGGGAGAGTGGCTGGAGCCATTACGAAGAGGCGGGGGAACATACGAAGCTCGAGGAGAAGAGGTTATGACATGATGATCAACAGGAGAAACTATCATAGCAAGAGAAGGGGACAATGTTTGAACGTGTCGCACAGGTGCATCTGGAGGAGAAAGAGATGGAGGAGGAATAGGAGGTCGTCGTTTCGGAGCAGGCCCCGACGACGCTGAAGAATTAGCCCGAGATATTTCCTCAGGGCCAGGCTCATCTTCAACATGTTTACGCTTCCTTGAAGAGTATGTCTGTTGGGGGCCCGACGCAAGGTAGTCCGGGTGACGGTGCTGTGATGATGGAGGTTGTCCTGGGGTAGATACTGCAGTCCATCGTGACCATGGAGGAGGAGCTGTTGCATATTGTGAGCTAGGAGATCCATTTGGGGTTTCGTTAGGATGATGGCGGGAGATCGGTGGAGAGCGTTGATTCAGATGTTGGTCATGGTTCGACGGGCCAGCATGAGAAGGAGGAGCAGATCTCGAAGTCTGATAGCTACTATTAGGTCTTGGAGTCGTGGTCGTTGGCCGTGTCGTCTGAGATGGCCCCCAACCATAGTCGATGAGTTCTACAAAGAGTGTCTGCGCATAAGGCGGAGGCAACTTCTTATACAGAATTTCCCTGCTGTGAGTTTCAAGCATTGTCTTCAAGTCGACATAATAGTCTTCGGCAACTTTAGGGTCTGAGATGGCGTCAGTTAGACGAGAGCATAACCTAAGGTGGAGAGACTTACCTCGAGGCCTGACTCGAACATCGGAATACTTGTATGAAGCATTCTTCCGCAAGCAACATATAGGGCACATGAACTGAGAGGTGCCAACTGCATCCTCTGGATAAAACACGCAACCAGCATGGTATTTCCTGTTACAACACTCGCACTTGATGGTCGGATAGTCAAGCGGGTAGGCAGTACGGCCCCTGCACATACAGCGAGTGCCATCAGTCCAGTCGGCGTCTTCGTCTTGCCCAAAGACCAGGCGCAAGCGCTTTCTCTTTTTTGGGCGTGGAGCAGATGTCTTGCCACTGGCCAGTATTCTATGCAAGCCAGCTAAATCTAGGCCAAAGGACACATCTGGATTAGGTGAAACGGCAAACTGTATCCGGTAGAGCTTGCGCATGAAATGTCGGACCTGGGAGAGATACTTCGGATCCTGGTTGGTGGCCTGAGATGTGAAGGATAAAAACTGCCCGATGACAACAGAGAGCCTATCGATTCGGTGAACAATCATCTCCAGCTGTTTCCAATCATCAGAATAGTGTTTTGATATCTCTGGGGCTCTTGCAAGAATCTGAGGAAGATAACAGAAGTGCCAATTACGCTCCTTGTGGATGGCACCATTCCAGTGATGGTGGTCACAAAAAGGGCATGATCCACCATTCTTAGCGCAATCTCCATGAAATCGAGCAAAGCAGTGGTCACATTGGACCGCATCCGACACTCCGCCACTGGGAGGAGGAGTTACAGGAGTGCTGCAGATGCAGGTAAGGAATTCGTCACTTGGAGGATGATCATCATCGGGATTCGTGCACGCCATGACATCCTCGTAAATGCTCTTGTTATGAGGCTTTTCGTGTTGCTGACAATACCATGGTATCTCCCTGATCCATTGCTCGTGGAGTCTGATCTGTGCGTTTAATTTGTCGAAGACAGGAAGTGAGAACATGCGAAGATGGTCCTGCGCGTATGTTCTCCACTGCCCAATGGTGACGAACAGGTCCTCCTCGGTGTTTTGGAAAGTGTTCCTCAAAACATGATCACACCGAGTTTCGAGGTCTTTCGCAATCTCGGCGGTACGCTTGAGATCCATGACAGATGGAATACTGAACTCCTTTTCGGCTCGGCTGACCATTTGTAAGGCATTGACAACTCCCGACTTGGGTGCACCAGGTTCAGGCTCCAGCCAAGCCCTAGCCATTTTGTCGTAATCCTTTGCCTTTCCCCGTTTTTCCATGAGACGCGCTAATAAGTCAGGGTCCATGGGGATTGAAGGATCCAAGTCAGCGAAGTCCTCTAGCTCCTCGATCGTCTTCACAGGTTGAGCAAGAACATCCTGAGCCCGAACTTCCCAGCTAGTGCCAGCCCTGTGACGGGCTTCAAGGATTCGGACGTATTTGTTGTCTCCAGAGATGTCGCAAGCTCGGGCGCGAGACAGGAATTGGCGAACTTCATCGAGTGTAAGGGATGCATCATCATCCTCCAATTTCCCCTGTAGATCTTTCATCAATTGATGGCGGTCAACAATTTTTTCCACTTCCGAAAGCTCGTCCAAAATGACGTTAATCGAGGAGCCATCCAAAAGTAGACGTTTGCACTCTTGGAGAAAGCCGTCGATGTTGTCATCGCCCGGTTGAGATTGGAGAAGTGCTCGGGCCTTTTCCTTCAATTGTTCGGCGTCTCGAGCCAAATTTGCAAGTGTGGTAATCTCTGTGGCATCAAATCCTAGGTCCTCAACTTCTCGTGACAGTGCATACAATTCATCCAGACTCCGGTCAGGACGATCGCCGGGGTCTTCGAGCAATTGAGCAGGATCACTCAAGGAAGGGCGTCCTCGTGGTCTCCGCGAGCGTTTACGGCTTTGCTTGCGGACGGTGAAAGTATTGGCAGCATCAATCCACTCATTCGCTCGAGTGACACACTTGCGAAGAGAATTGAGCTCGGGAAGGGGATAATTAATACGATCGCCTTCAGCAAGGAGAGCCCTGAGATGGCGGATATGGGGGCGGTTACTCTCAAAGAGGACCTTGCTGAGCTTGTTGCGCCATGAAGAAGGTGCGTTAGCACGTTCCGTGAATTTTATCTGTGTTTCACTCAGATCCTTGTCGGAGAACCGTTTGCGTAGGGTGAGTTGATGAGTTGGGCGGTCTTCACACAGCAACTCGGCGTGGTCAACACAGGCAACGTTCGATGTGCAGGTGCACATGACAAAGGAGAGGTAGCAGAATGTCTTGCAAATTGTGCACTGGTACTGATCATCCGAACGGTCCTCTTCCTGGAGAATCTCGGGCAATCCCATGGCACGAGCTTTGGCGCGCGCGGCAAGTTCACGCTCTGTCATTTCTTCAAGGCTCTCATGAAGCCTAACAAAAAGAGCATGCATGAATGTCATGGAACTCAGAGAGTGTAATTACTTACCAAGTTGCAGTCTTGATAGAGTGTGACTGCTGGGTTATCGTGACGAGGAGCTCGTCGTGAGAGAAGACGGGTAATTTGCGATGTTCGCGGTACCTCGCAACGCAATCGCGACCATAAGGTAACCAGTCAGGTAAAGCAAAATTGACGGCCTCGTTGAAGTTCAGCTGCAAGAAAAAAATAACGGAATTGTCAGATATTGATATATATGGTGAGATGAATTATACATACGCCGTGATTGAAGCCTGCATGATAAGCCTTTGGGAAGGTGATGACAAACTCTCCCGCTCGCTGATTGCAAGCATAGACGCGTACACCAGCATCTGTGACTCGCTTTGGGTTCATAAGGGTGACGAGCTGGAAGAGAAGGTCCGGCTGAGCCTCGAACAAGTCAGGCGCTTCACCCTTGATCGCTGCCTCAAATTTCTCTGCATCGTCCCCGGGAATGCCATACCAAGTCTTGGTTTCCCCCCAATGCACTATGCATTGCTTAATAAATACGCTGCAGATAGAGGGTAATACACTTACTGTAATTGATACTGTATGTATAATGATCCTGTCGTTCGAGTTTAGAATGAAATTTTCAGGGTCGCACAACTTGAATGGTTTACCTCATTGTGCCAGCAAAACGTGGAAAACGCCATGCCAACATAAGTCCAAGGAACAGTCATCCCAGATATGTCGGATTTGATGTAACGAAGGAGCGAATCTTTCACGATAGGTATGTTGTTTAAGTTCCAAGGATCTCGTGAATATTCATTTAGCGGGTGGGTCTCCATGGTTGGCATTGCACTAGAAGGTAATCAATTGAGAAGGGAAAGCATTTGGTCAAATTTGATCAGTTACCTTCCATGTGTCGTCGAATGAACATCAGCTCCATACTCAACTTCAACAGTCTCGTTTGTAGATTGTACCAAGCGCCAGAACTCGTTTTCGACATCGTACTCAGAGACTGCAACATCGCCAATCATATTGACTCGAGGGTCATTCGCCTGATACGGTTTGGCGGGCTCAGGTGCATGGTCCTTCCACCACCGTCGCCTGAATTCCTTGTCACGGGCCTGAAAGCTAGCGAGGCTGTGCTCCTCGCCTTCGTCGAAACCAAAGTCACCGCCAGTCCCTGAAAGGCATGTATAACAAAACCAATGATCCTTTGGAATGACAGTCAGAGGTGGTTGAAGGCAGAACATGTGGAATCCTGAAAACTATGTCAGAGAAACAGGAGGTGTTAAAATGTATCGACATACCGCAGTCACACCCGTCGCAAAGGAGCATCTCTTCGCCTCGGTTTTTCTTGTGACAAACCTCGCAATTTTGCTGATCCCGACTTGTCAATGGCGTCCGGTTTGGGAAGGAGCTGGTCCGTACCTCAGGAGTTCCTTTGTTGGGGTCCATCCTTGGCTTGTCGTAGAAAATGGGCGGAGGAACAACAGGTGTAGATACACTAAGGGGTTTTTTCGGGCTCACTGCGAGGTTTAGGGTAGTTGCGATAAGCGAAATCAGTACCACATACATTGTTCCTGTGAAGTCATCCTCCCGCTTCGACGAGGTCTGGACGCCCGATTCCCATCAGCATCGCGAATATCTTTCTCATCAGGAGCTTCAGAAAGTGGGCTAGACGTGTCTGTCAGAGGGCTGGAAGGCGGGCTTGCCTCGCCCACATTGATGGGCGCAGAGCTCAAGCGCGATGGTTTCTTTGGACTCGATTGAGGCTTTGCTGGAGACTGAATGTTGTGATGTGTCTTGAGTTGCGGATCATGAACATGCGAAGCTATTCCTGGAATGTTCTTAGCCTTCTCGCAGAAATCCTCGTAGGGGAGAATGACACGGGTGTATGACTGTTTGATTTGTGTAGATAGGCCTGGTATGCCACGGTATCCAAGTATGCGGCCAAGGTCGGACCATTTCTTTTCTCTGGTCACCTGAGACGAAGATAAGACAGACGTATGTGGCGTAGAAGCACACTTACTGTTTCGTAACCACCCATCTTGTGTACTTCCTTGCGTAGAAGCCAAAGATCAAGTGGCTTGTGGTTGATAGTTGGAACAACGACTCGGGCGTTGCCCTGCTGCTTGTGATATCGATAGAGCTGTTCCAAGAAGTTCAGTTTGGCTCGAGATGATGCCTCGATAGAATTGAGGCGTTGAAGTCGAGTACGGAACCGGAACGTCTTGTATAAAAGAAATTAATGTGCGCGGTTCATCACATGGAATATGATAACTAACCTCTGTGTCTGTGACGAAGGGCATCTTCCATTCCGCAGGTGGGATGATCTTACAAATCCCATAATTCTTTGCTTCCTCCGAGATGGATCGGACGTAGGCCATAGGATCTTTGAATTCTTCCATCGTGGGATAATATTCTGGGCAGTCCTGGAGCCCGAACGGGCGAGAGACCTCGTCCTTGATCTTGGGTGCGCGAGGGCTGGTAGTCTTCACAGAGAATAAATCGAGCGTTGGAGCAACAGGAATACGATATTCATCAGATTCCATTGCAAAGTCATCGTCGATGCCCTCGGGGGAAGATGACCTGGCATGAGTGTGAAGTGCCACTAGGGCGTCTGTCTTTGATTTGCGGGGCGCCCGTTTGGATTCACCAGGAGTAGGTTGGCGAGGTGCGGCGGTACGGTCCTTCTCTGCCTCAGATTGAATGGGTGTGGCGCCCTCTACCAATATTTTTAAAGACGAGGTGAAAGTTGTGTGTGGTTCCTTGGTAAAGTTGGCAGGCAGAAGACTAGAAGTGGCTTCTGATGGGCTTTCTTGTCGAAATCTAGGAGATTTTCCCCTGCGAGAGGGGGTCCCTCGTGGAGAGGCACTGCTTGAAGTGCCGTGCATGCTGTTGAAGCTGAAGCAGGATTTTCAGCAGACTCCAGGCAGTTCTTCACTACGTTTCGGCAGTCGCAAGGCTAAGAGAAGTGGGTGGCGGAGTGTGAACTTCGCCCATTGATGCATCGCCGTGGGTAACCCTGCCTCTTTAGGATCTTCCCTTTCTGCCACCACCGAGATGCCCTGGAATTCTCGCCATGGCTGCACAGGAAATATCGTTTGACCTCAACGAGCCTTAACTGCTCTCATACTACATGCTCATGAAGAGTTTTTAATTTTTCTCGTCCAGAACGATACAACCAGTGCGGCTCGACTACCCGGCCTTCAACCTTATCCCCGTTCACGTGGCCTCCCGATTAGCATGAATGTCTGGCAAAGGCCGACGCTTGGAGACGGAAGCATCTTAAGCATTGCACGATAATGTGGCGCAGCGTCACTTTATTGACTACGAGCATCGTTCGACGGCACAATTCTCAGGTCCGAGGGACATTAAAAAGAGGTCAATATGTACAGTCTCTTTACCCCCGACCTGGTCGACGACTGAGACCATTTTTATTGATGGCGTGCCACGCGGGTCAGAATGTGTATCACCCGATCCAGCCATCTTCTTCGGGGCTGTATGTAGTTGATTCTCAATCGGCCACTGAGAAATTTCTTGTATTTGTCGCAATATGTAATGGCTTCGGTCATCTCTACACCACGCCGACGAGTACGAAGAATTGTCTCCTTTTGGCGCTGGCCATTCACAAAGGTGGAGATCAGATCAGATCGTAGCCCCCCAACACATAGGAGTTTCGTACATATCCCTCTGATCAACCGCACATAACCAGCCATCTTGCACATAGTATAGATCAACCGTCATTCAACGATTCCATGCATCCAGGTGTATATGTTGAAGGTGATGGGGTCTATGTTTTACAACGTAGTGAACCTGTCAAAAGTGCGTGATGGCCCAGGTGAGAAAATGCTGAACGGCATCTATTAATATATATTACTGATCTATCGAGATGTCCCGTTATCATCCAGCGACCACGCAGTGCCCCCCCAGTAGCGGCGGCCCACACGAATAATTACGATGAGGCCGATGGCTATTTTTGCTGCATCAAAGACTCCATATACCCTCCGTGGCCCGAACAAAAATGCAGTTCCCGCAAGCACTGCGAACAGCCACCGAACGGAGAGTGACCGTTCAAATCTACGAATCAAGTCAGTCAATCAGACAAATGATGAAACAGAAACAGAACGGCTTCATTTCACTCACCTCTGTCGTTCAAATAGAACACCAGAGTTCCATGATGCGAAGTCGATCAAGATCAGGAAAGGGGCAGTATTTAGGAAATTGTGATCTCCGTCGAACGGAGTGGTCAAACCGGCAGTATACATTGTCCGTACCCATACCGCTAGGACTGGCGCCACCAGGGGAAGGAGCCAGGTCATAAGGAGCAACAGATGCATTTTATGATTATGGTTATCGAGCCTGTATTTCTGCAGTACTTCGCGTTGTGTTTCGTGATTTTGTACTTCTGCCTCCATACGTTCGTCATCGTGTTTGTCTAAATCGTCGGCGTCGGCAGGGTTACGGATCAAAGGTATTGCGGTGGCACCTGGGGTTGTCGTCGATCTCCAAAGAGACATGTGCCTTGCCGAGGAGGCGCAGTTGAAGAAATGGATGATCCAGCAACCGAGGTATGCCACTTGCCAGGGCACAAGCACAAATATCAGCACGAAAATCAAACCCATAGATATGAGTGTGCTACGGCGAACAGCTGCTGCTTCGCGAATTCCGGGCCTGTGATGGATTTAGTCTTTTGCCAAAAAAGTTTTATTTACCGCATACGCACCTCCCAAAAATAAGGGACGATGCTATTCCAACTGGCCACATCAGACACATCAATACGGCCCAGACAATGCAAATTAGGCCGCTAGCAATGAAGAGTAGGAGGGGCGCAATGATGGCAAAGTGGATATCTCCACCAGTACCTAAATAAAGAGAGACTGGTAGTGGCAAAAATGCTACCGCAAACGAGGCAAGTAGCAGTCGCTTGAAAGTGTGTCGACCGTAGTATGTTAATGATTGACCCACTGAAGGCACAACTGAGGTCAAAACTAAGCGTCAACACGACACACTCTTCAAAAAAACATCGCAAAGACGTACCCGCCCCTTGGTCAGCTCTGCCCCATGCAGTGAACATGATCACTGCCACGAGCCCAACCGCCCAGGCCACAAGTGTCGTTGGGTATCGTGAGGCCCACCTACCGAGTGTCGCTGGCCAATCAATGCCAATGGTAAATCCACGCATATTGCATGACATGGTCCCTGAGGAGTAGATCACGAAATTGAGACCACCATGGCGTGGCGCATCAGACGCCACGTAAGGTGCATTTGAATGAGTGTGCAGCAGAATGCGGTCGTTCGATGGATTGACAGGGAAATAGTGAGTTTCCGCGGGTTGGGAGGTGTGTGAAATGAGAGCGGGAAGGAGAGGATCTGATAATGGCAGATAAGCAGCTACATCACGACTTATTACCCAGGAGACGGCACCTGCACACCAAGTTTCCTCTTCCAGAGTTATAGGAGTATATTTGTAGACAAGCAATGCGCTGGATATAAGATTTGGGAAGATGAAGTGAGATCGAAGTGCCGATTTATCCGGCCACAGGACTTCAACGTCCTTAAATAGCAGTGCTTTCAAAGTTCAAAGACATGTTTAGTAGCAATCCAGGATCATATATCAAGGGCTCACATCGTGTAGTTGGCCCTTCGATGACATGTTCGCGCATCCCAATCCCAGCAACTACCCATCCCCTCCTATCTGCGTCATCCACACGTACACCCAACCATCGCTGCGGCGACTCATCACTTACCACAAGCGGTATATCCGCTTCGTACACCACCGCGCCCTCGGACTCATCCACCCCCTCTCCAGGCACCGGGAATACTGCCCCAACCAACGGATTGGGAATGGCTTTGAGCAAAGTAGGATCCAGTGGTGTGCACGTCGGTCCTTCCGAAGATGGAGTACACATATACACAGATACCTTGAGCGGTACGCCATTCTGCGGCCCGACGGAGAGAATGGAGCCTTGACCAACGAGGACGACGGCTTTGAGGCGTGTTTGACGCGCGGGTGGAAGGGGTAGAAGGAAGGTCGCGGATCCAGCCAGATGGTTGCTCATGATAATGAGGTGGTTCGCCTCAGGCATGATCCTATATTTTGCTGGGTCCGTAAGTGTGAAATCTTTCGATCCCGGTGAGGTGTCGAGGGTGGGTGGGAGTGTATGACCATCACGCAACCATTTGTCGAGGATGAGAGCCTTAGCGGGGGCTGTTTCGCCGGCACCAATTTCGAGCGCGGCACGAGCGACACGCCATCGTACTTGATGACACCAAACCATTTCTCGGTGGCCTACGCCTGTCCAGGACCCCTCCAATGCAGATGTGAATATTGTGCGTCGCGAGATTGCGTTAGTCGAGTTGGTAAGCGGAAGGACGCAAGATTCAGAAGGAATCATCATGTCGGTTGCTCCACCACACAGCGAGACTATGGGTGTAGAGTCTGAAGCGAGTGCAATCTGATTTTGAGCGTATATCTTGTCGATGCGAGAGTCGAAGCGTGCTGGAGGGAGGGTATGCGGTGTGGACATTGTGATGATAGCAGAAATGTGAGAGGAAGGGAGAAGGGACGTCGCCACAACACCACCCATAGAATGGCCCATTATGATTATGGATGTACCCGCAGGGTACAAGGAGAGGATGTAGGATATCGCGTGAGAGGTATAGGTAATTTGAGAGTCGAGTGTAGGGCCATGGAAGGCAGAAAGGTCTTCGTTAAATTCCACTATAACAGAGTAAGAGCGTCAAAACACTCCCCATGCAAGCCACAAGATTAGGGATACCGTACCTGCAAAGACATCGAGAGCTTTCAACGATCGCGTCGCGAACTCTGGTGCAACAGCATAAGGCGACGTGTAGAACTGCCTAGCTGCTGACGACGCGATAGACCGGACCTGATGCGACGAGCCTGCATTTCCTGGGATGAATAGCACCGGCGTACCCTGAATCTGCAATCCCCGGCTAGAGCATTAGCCTATTTGTCCAGCGGACATAGGAAACGCCATCCATGTACCTCGTTGGGCTCCCATCCGACCTCTCGATACAGTGAGAGCGAATACCTCTGTGCAAGCGGTGTCCATGAGGCGTTAAAGTCGGACTGTACAATGTACGAGGGCGACATATATGACATGCGACATCCTTGTGGTGAAAGGTTTTCTGTGACGTCTAATGTTGCAAAATAGAATACAAGAAGTGCAGCGAGCGAGACTGAGGCGAGAACGACCGTGTTAAAAACTGGCATGGTGATGGGATGAAAGAGAAAGATAAAATAATGGTTAGCTGCGAACGTTTGAACAGCCAGCGTTGTGTCAATCAACGAGTCAAGAACAACTCAAATAGAGCCCGATAGGCACATACTTGTATGTGTCGAAAACTTCAAACTCGTTTAACAGGACACTTCTGGACTATGATGCACAAACTGAGATGTTTAATGTGGATTGATTGTATGACTAAAGTAACATGCGATACGAGTATGGGTGATGCGTGCAATGCAAGATGCGAGCGATGGCCAGAAAAGACATGATCAGAGCGCGCATAGACTAGGGACAAATAACATAAGAGCGGGCAACATCTACTCCTCGGCTTCGGCGGGGGTCTCATCCTTCGCGTCCGAGGGCTTGTCTGCTGCGACGATTTTATTTTGATGAGAGACACAGAAAAAATAGAACTAAAACTAACCGGAATCCTGCATGTCGGAAGTCCAGAGAGTGAGGTTGTCGCGGAGGAGTTGCATGATGAGGGTGGAATCCTTGTAGCTCTCTTCCGATAGAGTGTCGAGCTCAGCGATGGCATCATCGAAGGCCTGCTTGGCCAGGTGGCAAGCACGGTCAGGGCTGTTGAGGATTTCGTAGTAGAACACAGAGAAGTTAAGTGCGAGACCAAGGCGGATGGGGTGAGTGGGAGGAAGCTCAGTGACAGCAACATCGGAGGCGGCCTTGTAGGCTTCAAGTGACTTGTCAGCGCTATCCTTGCGCTTATCGCCAGTCGCGAACTCGGCAAGGTAGCGGTGGTAGTCGCCCATCCTGGGGACGGATGAGTACACAGATAAGAATGGTTACAAGTTGAACGCACATCTTGTGGTAGAAGACCTTTGACTCGCCAGAAGCAGCCGAAGGGATGAGGTGCTTGTCGAGGACATCGAGGATATCTTCGCAGATTTTGGCGAGCTCTTGCTCGATCTTCTCCCTGTAGCCCTTGATCATGGAAACCTGGGCCTCGTTGCCCTTGGACTCTTCTTTTTGTTCGATTGAAGAGACAATCCTCCAGGAAGCACGGCGAGCACCGATAACGTTCTTGTAGGCGACAGAGAGGAGATTGCGCTCTTCGACGGTGAGCTCCTGGTCTGAGGATGCGACCTGCTTCATGTTTTCGACCATTTCTGTTGTTGCGGGTGAATAACGAGTGATTATATGAAAAAGGGAAATAGCGTGCCTTCATAACGCTCTGCTTGCTCGGCGAGCTTTGCGAGGTAGACGGAATCTTCGCGGTTAGACATCTAGGCGAGAGTGAGACGCGGTATACGCGGTGTACGCGTCGTGTGCTTACGTTGACAAATGGGTGGACTTGAGGGAAGGGGTGCTGAGCTGGGGGTCGGGGTAGATGTGGTGGAGGAGTGAACTCACGGGTGGTGCTGATAAGCGTTGGGGCGAGAACAAATGTGGTCACTGATTAAAACCAGCCTGGGCAGAGGGTTATTGTGGCACGTGACCCGCAATCAGGGCAAAGGGTTGCGCAGGCAACGTGACACGGATCCACCCAAATCAGGCAGCTTGACGTTGTTTCGAAACTTCCAAACAGTCTTGTTGCGCTTGCCCTCTGCCCCTCTCATCACATAGCCGTTGATATGTTGTGTGTGTCTTTCTAAAATAAAAAATTTAGAACTATTATGTACAAAACATCAATTCATCAATCGCAAGATTGTAACTCCTAACTCGGTTGTTATCCTAATACAGTTTCATTCCCGAGACGCGTCTCTAACAATATCGATATCATGTCCACCGGCACAACTAAACGAAAGGCCGCTGCGTCCACCACTTCTGCTGCAAAAAAGGCGCGTCTCGCGCAAACGGCTGCTATGGAATTTGTCGACGCCATCAAACCCAAACGAATTTGAAACCCCTGAGGATATCCGCAAGTCTCTCCTCGAACTCGCTCTCTATGCACGCAGCCTCGAGGACAAAATTCATGCCCTCGAGCCGCAGAAAAAGTCTCCCAAAGAGCTCCAAGCTGCTGCCGAAAAAATCCGCGTCGCTGCTAGAAGCGGTATCCGCAAACAGATGACTGTATGTCTTTCCGTTCTTCCTTTGTGGTGGTTTATTTTCTGACATTCTTTTCTCCTCTAGTGGAAGCCTTCCTGCAAAACCAGCTCCGCCCGCTTTGTCTATGATGGTGTCTGTGCCGACCCCGCAATCTTCGGTGCTTTTCTAGGCCTTGACGGTCCACCCTCATGGAAAACGAAAAAGTTCCCCAAAGACCTGTTCCAGGACCTCGTGGGCAACCTCGATGTACCCATTCGGTAAGCAGATCTGTACCTTGCTCGACAATCACAAGACCTTTTTTTTTCAAAGCTACGATACCCTCCGCGTCAGCTCGGATATCAACATTTCGTGGAAAGCCACAGAAGGCACTCTTAAATGCACCGGCTCTTATGGGAAATAACAATAGCAATACACAATACACTTCAAATTTATCTATAATTCCAACTAACACCCTTTATAAAGCTTGTACATGCTCACGCGACGCGATATTCGTACCCTAGATCGTTGAATATATACCACAAGTTCTCGGTTTCATTCTATTCTCTTCTCTTCTGGATGGAGTATACTCTCAGTGCTCACTGACAGAAAGTGGTGGGGAGTATGAAAGTACGGCTGGGCACGGACACCGATGCATACAGGCCCCTATTAATTAATTTCCCGCTGGACGCGATTCGGATATTAAAAAGGGATTTGATCAGGTGCTGACCGTGTGACAAAGTGATCGCGTATCTGGCGCTGCCAGACAGGCTCCCTCAACCCTTTCATTGACGAAATTTCCTCATGTCTGAACCTCAGAGAGCAGCAGCACCGGCTGCTGGCCGCCCTGCTACTGCTGCAGGACAAGAGGAAGAATCCACCTTCAAAAAGATATTCGGAATCGCTCAGGTATATGTAATGTATTTTATTTGGAACACACGCTAACATGTATACGGGATATGTAGCAAATGTTCTTCATGTGGGCACTGATGCAGCTAGGTACTATTATTGTGCATATGGGCCTCATTCGCTTGTTCAAATCGATCCCAAGCAACCAAATTTTTTACATCTCCCCCCGCAAATCCCACAGCACCAGCCAAAGCTGGCGGTGATCCTAATGCTCCTCCCGTTGACCCACGGACCCTCCCACCAGCCCAAGTTGAGCTTTCCTGGGCTTTGAACCAGCCACTGGACATGCACGTGCGCCTGACAACCGCCCCACTGGCACAAATCTTCAACAAGCCCAATTGGCTAAAGGAACAGGACAAGGGCCTACCCACGTTCGTCTGGTCTAACATTACATTCGGAGACTGGAACGCGGCATATAGCGCCGAGTTTGATGTCAAGTTCCCCAATGTGAGTGCAGATGTGTCCAAGTCCTGGCTGGGAATATGCTCAAGCTGTGTGTTCTGGTGAATAGACGGTGTTGAATAATGGCTCGTTATGGATGGACGTTTTCCTCACCAAGGAAGGAGCCGTTCCCGACCCTCATCATGAATCATTTTCCCCAAAGAACATTCACCATATTCGAAAACGTATGTGTCCGAGCTTTGAAAAATGAATCTAGGCTGACATTTCTATGGTAGTATTGACACCTTACCTTGTCAAGTTAAAAACAAGGAAAGAAAAGAAACTATTGGGTGGGGCCGCAGAAACTTTCGAGACAGAGACAGAGGAACCTGAAGCTCAAGAGGTATTCATGACAACTTGATTACCTGATTACGTGGCTTATGACCGCCCAGGCCGATACAATTGTTCCTCATTGGTACAGAGTAAGCATAGCTCCGCATATTGAGAGTCTTTTGATTTCTCACCTGAAATAGAATATCACTCTGGCATTGGTCTCGGACGCAGCAAAAGTACCATACACTTCTCTGCCAGCACCTGTTCTTGAACGTGAGTGCCTAAGCGTCCGATACTCAGTCAATACTAACCCCAACCAGACATTCACCTCACCCCCGAACGGGATGATACTGGCGCTAATGGCTTTTATAATCCCATCATCTTCCCAAATGAATTCTGGCATCTACGTGAACATTATACGGAACTCAATCGTACAACACCTTCGCTCCCCCTTCGGGTCGTCTTCCAACCTATGTCGTACTTCAAGTTCCAAATGTTTGCCGCAATGACAAACGGGTTCAAGGAGGCCGCGAAACAACAGGGCGCCTCAGCTGGTGCGGAACTAGATGAACTCAAGCGCATGCTGATTGAAACGAACCCGTGGTTCCTCGCATTGACGGCTCTCGTCAGCCTGTTGCATGTTGTGTAAGTGCTGCCTTTGGATGACAACGGGCGTTGATTGAATGGCCGGATTCAAGATTCGAAATGCTTGCGTTCAAGTCGGATGTCTCGCATTGGCGCCAAAAGAAGGAGATGGTTGGTGTTTCTGTTAGGTGAAAACCGATTTTTTAAATCATCCAACCGCCCCCATTCAACTCACGCGCATATCATTTTTCTCCCTTTACAGAACGGTGCGCGTGGCATTTTTACTCTTACGACGTCAAAGGCATTTACAGGGTGGATCTAGATCATTACAAATGTGTTCGTGCAGGTTGTCGTGCTCCTTTACCTCATCGACAACAACGAAAACACGAGTTGGATGATTCTTTTCGGATCGGGTACGGGAGTCCTTATTGAGGCTTGGAAGGTCAGTCTTGTCTTGTGCAGCAATTTTGAGCTGTCTTTGAAATGATTCCAGGTAACGAAAGCCGTGGATATCAGTATCGTTCCTGCCCCTGCCGGTTCACTGCTCCCTTACAAATTGGACATCAAAGGTCTGTTCCAAGTAACTTTGTGTCTTCGCACTCTATTCACTCTTCTCATACAGATAAACACGTTCTGAGTGAAGACGAGAAGAAGACTCAAGAGTGTGTACTGTATTGACTCGTTCGCCTTTTTTGTGCTTACTTGACTGCAGATACGATAAACTGGCGTTCCGTTATGTTTCTTATGTCGCGATTCCAACTCTCGCAATCTATACAGGATATTCTCTGCTCTACAATACTCACAAGGGCTGGTACAGTTTCGTCATCTCTACCCTGACCTCGTTCGTGTACATGTTTGGATTCGTATGTCTTTACCCTTTCCACGCTTCCCGCTCGTGGTAACCTCCGTTGATAGGCCCAGCTCGTCCCGCAGCTCATCATCAACTATAAGCTCAAGGTAGGAACGGCCATCTCCCTACGGTGTACATCGATGATAACATCAATTTTCAGAGTGTGGCGCACATGCCGATGAAAGCGATGATTTACAAAACGCTCTCCACAGTTGTTGATGATTTCTTCGCGTATGAAACTCATCATTGGTCTGTTATCAGGTCGAGATATCGCTGACACCGGATATTGCAATAGTTTCTGCATCAAGATGCCGTTTTTACACCGCTTAGCCTGTTTCCGGTATTTCCGTCCCAGCCAGCGTTCCGGTGCACAGCGTCTAACAATCACGGTTTTCCAGTGACGATGTAGTGTTCCTTATTTTCCTGTATCAGGTGAGTGACGGGTGTGATGCCTTTTCATAGCGCGAGCACAAGACAGGTTTTGGTGTTCATTCAATCGTTGACTCCGATGATGTAGCGTTGGATTTATCGGATTGACCCGAAACGAGTCAACGAGTATGGGCAGGTTATGGCAGAGGACGTGGCCGCGGCCGAAGACAAGGCGACCAAGGACAAGGAGACAAGGAAGAATAAATAAGCTCTCTATTGTCGGCGGTGGTCGGCAGTCTCCAGGTTGCGAAAAGGACTCGGGATGGCTGGTGAGTGAGAGGTTGCGTCGCCAAGGATAGAGCGGCTGTCTCCGCAGAGACTCCTGCACGGACGGAGGTAGAGTAAGAAATGTTTACCTGCTCCACACTATACCTGGGCATGTAATTGTAGAAAATAGAACGGGCGTTTTTACTGGGCGAGTTTGGTGTTGAGATGTATACCGTATACCGTGGGTCAGATGGTACCTTTTCCCGCGGGGGTGGGGATAAGGCCGTTCGAAGATTGGATGATAGGCACAGCAGAGTTGTCAAATAGGATTGCGGAGGGGACGAGTGGGGAAAGGAGCGGGTTGTGTTCGTATGTGACTTGAAACATACATACATGGGATGAGTGCAGCCGGCAATCTGAGTCGGAACCCTTTTTCATCTTGACTCCCATTCCCATCCGGGCTTCACGCGCCTTGCTCCTCCCTCTCTTCTCATATGCCCGGCACTACAGCGGGCAGCGACAACGCCCATCATGCCTGCACCTGTCTCAACGTTCGTATTCGGCGGGCTGACCCCAGTTTGGTCACAGAACCGCCACCACCCTCAGAGGACCCAGTCTTTTCACCACTCTTCGTCGGTGAAGATGGCATCTCTGTCGTACGTGTCATCGCACCCTGCCTCTAGGGAGCTTACTCATTTTTTTTTCGCTCTTGTAGATCCATCCACACTTGACTGTCAGGACGCGAACGCGGGGTATACGTGTGGCGGGAACACCGCGATTTTCACGATACACCACAGTGACGTGCTTACTTTGCCAATTACTTGTCTATCGCATCTACCAAACGTATACTCCGGAAATCGAAGGCAGAGATGGGCCCCTTCTGCCCACAGAAGATTGGGTCGAACGCGACGTCTTGCAAAGTTTGAATGGATGGATCGAAGTCCATAAGGGCTGTCTGGTGAGTCACCAATGCTCGCATCCCTGCCATATTCACGGTGTGCTTATCCTGTCTCAATTATCCCCAGACTGGGAGCGCGATTGAAGAGGCAACGTTATCGGCGGACTTTTCAAGTACTTTCAATATTCTTCTACTCCCTACAGATACTTCCTCGATGCCGCCTGAACCGATCTTCCAAAGACCCCCTTCACGCTCGTCAACAGAATCGCCTCCACCGCCGCCCAAGTTTTTCTCCAACATTCGGCCGGTGTTTCTCCCACCCCCTTTTACGCCCTCCCACCCGGTGTTTACATATCTAGCATCATTCGCAACAAAGGAGTCGGAAGCCTTCCGTACCGAGGCTGAAGAGCATATGGCCGAGCAGATGAAATTGAAAACTTCGGAAATTGAAAATACCGATGTGGAGCTTAGGAGAAAGGTGAACATGCTGTGGGCGAAATTCAGGGAGGGGGTGAGCCGCATACAGGAAGAGAGTGGGCTCCCAAGTGGGCGGAGGGCTTCTTCCTCTAGATCCAGGGAACGGGCTGCCGTTAATGGACTAGAGCCGACATCGCCCGGGACATCCAGTACCAGTGCGATACGAAACTTTATTCCGACTAGCGTCACTCGCCCGAGATCAGCATCTCCTCTAGCACCTCGTGTCTCTGCACTCTCGGCATCACTTGCGACATCTTCATTTCATCACCCCAGAGCTACGGCTACTTCGCCGCCGCCTGCACACCCCCGTTCATCATCATCCAACATGTCGAATGGAACATCTCATTCAGGCTCGACGATGGTGTCATCTAACAACGTTGCCATTCCGCAGTCTATGGACAATGTGCTGTACATGCGGCGGAACATCAGCGAAGACCAGGACACTGCTGCGAGCTATCGATACTTTGTTACGCTAGAAGAGGACATGGCGCGTTTGCGTGGCCGAGCCAAAAAGGCCGAGGTGCCCGATCAGGAGGCAAATTCCCACGCACCCGCTCACAACAATGACGACACCCAGAAGCAACAAGAAAAGAAGCCCGACAACCCTGCACGTGCAGCAGACAAGAAGGGGAAGCGCAAGGTCACCTTTGAAGACAAGCCAGCGGTGGTCACCATAAAACGAGAGGTCGCAGAGGAACAAACAGACCAGGACCAGCAGCAGCGCCCTGGCACAGGTACATGCCCTTGCTTTTTATTTTTTCTAGGTTGATTTTGCTCATGCCTGATTTTCTAGACATGGTTTTTGAGCTTGAAGACCTCGAAGGCACGAATCAAGGCTCACCTGGTAAGACGCAAACACTTCAACTCATCGAACAACCCACTGCTCCGATCAGACCCCGAAGAGCTCGGCCACTCAACGCAGATAATCTTTCAACATCCTTCTCAGGCTTGCGCCCAACCTCACTCCCCACCCCATCTCACATCCGTCCAACAAGGACTATTTCTGATCTGCCACCTCCTACAATGATGTTGTCTCTACCCAAACCTTCCCTCGCTCCTCAAACACAAGCACAGGCATCTGGCTCTGATGACACCGGTACATCTACTTCCAACTCTCAGTCAGAGAGGAGTGATGACTACAAAACACCACCGCCTGATCCAAAGATCTTGAAGCTTCTGGCTGCAGATACGCCCAGTCATCGCGGAGCGTGGAAACCAGACAGTAAAGCTTGGCAAACATTCGTACGACGGCAACCCGGGTATCACGAATCTGGGGCAATCCTTGAAGAAGGAGAAGATGATGTGACCGACGCGTCTGGGTTTGCTATTCCAGATCTACTTCCTAAGAACATGGAAAGAGAAGGTAGAGGAATCAGTCAACTACTTGAATATTACGCTGACGTTTTAACAAAAATCTAGATTTTGTGGGTTCGCTGCCGATATCCATAAAACTTCCCAAGCAACGGGAAGTGCTTTCTTTAGCTTCGTATCAACCACAGACACTCGCTGCACAAGCAAACTCTACTTCAACCCCCACCCCGAAGAAGCAATCATCTACTGCAATTCGCAAGGCTGTTTACGCAGAACGAGATCGCTCTCGCACTTTGGATCCTGGACCTCTGGATTTCGCATCTGTGGACGACGACGAAGACGAGGAGGAGGACGATGTTGAGGACGAACCAGACGTGCAACCGGCCGACGCTTCATTAGGAGGAGAACGTGGTCGCAAAGCCGCCTTTAAGATTCTCAAAGCGCGCAGCGAAATTCCAGACTCGGGAATGTGGCGAAGTCTGGCCTAATCGTCTGCTGGGGACTTTTGCAATCAATATACGTATGTTCCTGTCCAATAATTGGGTATGGCTTTTTTTCCGAGCCTGTCCCTGTCAACATGACCTCGATGTCTGCTTTTGCGTTGTTTTCTTGGCATGTCATTGTCACTGCACATATATATCCCGTCTGGCGCTGTTGCATATTTGTTACGACTCCTTGCACGACTGACCTGTTGTATTAGTTACATCTACCCCTGTGTACAATTTACTGCGATTCACTTACTCTAGTAATACCAACCATTATTCGCGCACACTTTCACTATTCAGTGCTCATATGGCAATCATAAGTTGGGGGTAGGTCATATTTTGCGGAAATGTACTTTAGTGGCAGATGTACGAGATAATGTATATTTATTAAAGCCAGGATGTATTCAAAGTCTCATACCCTAGGTCAACGATATGACGGCACGTTAGTTATGCATGTTATGAGAATGATGTTCTCGTGGGTCGGTTCAAAGTGGGACGTGAGTGGTTTCGACCTTGGAGCCGTCCTTCTCCTCTGTCAAGGCGGCCGCGCTCTCCTCGGCAGATAACTCCTGCGCCTCTTGCGCACAACGCTCACATGGACAGGCAAAGCGCCATCCACGTGCGAGCTCCACACGCCTCCTGCGCCTGCACTCGATGGTCGACTCGCCTTCCTTCTTAACGACATCCACGAACGCCACGTGGAGCTCGTCACCCTCCTTCAAGTCACGCTTGGCGATGAGATGGAGTTCCGAGGTGCCAGAACTGAACGAGGGCTGAGCATTGGGTTCACAGGAGTGAGTCAGGTAGGAAGAGAGGGTGTAGAAGGCAGAGCCGACTTGGCGGTCAGTGCCATAGGGTGTGCGTGTCTTCTCAACATCCTCTGGACGAGCAGTGGGCGCAGGCTATTAGAAATGACAAGTCAGTGCTCGTGTGAAGAATAAGAGATATACGAATGGTGACCTTGTCGTCTCGTCCTTCACCGAAGTAGACACCATATGCATTATACGCCATTTTCCCGAGCAGAGTGGCATGTCGCTCGCCCGTGATGAATTGTTCCAGGCCGGGCAGGGCAGTCTGCAGGACGTCCCCAAGGATTGAATGAGATTCATCGGAGGGCTTGACCTCGAGGAAACGCAGACGCTCTATGTGATCAGATAAAGAATATGCACCATTGAGAGCGTCCGTGTAATCGCTCTTTTGCGTTTGGTTGCGTGCTCCCACAGCGGCGGTCATCAGCTTGTTAGTCTCAACTGCTACCTGACGAGCAATGAACCGTGCCACAAGAAGGTACGCTTGATTTGGCTCCTCCTTGATGAGTTTGACAAGCTTCTCCTGTGCTTGCTTGCGTGCAGCCTCCGCCTGGATTTTTTCTTCGAGGGGGACGGGCTGGGTCAATTCAGAGGGAAGGGGCGACTCAGAGGTGAAGAGGAGGTTGTGCGATTGCGCCTTATTGGTGTCGAGGCATTCCTTTGAGCAGAAGGTTGACGACAATGGGTTAGCCTCCTCTGGGAGGTCAACCGACGTCTCGCCATCAATGCTCCGGAGACAGTGAGCACAGTATTTCCCGGAATCCTGGAGGTCAAAATCAAGGATAGCGACAACGGGTTTTTCCTGTGTGGTATGTTAGAATATGCGAGGACGAGTCATGTAACATTCATGGGGTAAACCTTGTAAATTAGTTCACCAGACGAAATATCTTTGTCGGCGACCAGGACCCTACGATCACCCCGTATTTCAATACGAGTATTCATCGACTTCGGTGGAAATTCATCATAGTAGCCTAAAGGCATGACTTAGTCCCCAACCAGTCCCGCAAATACCGTTGGCTCACCTTCGACGGTATTCTTGACCTAAAGGACATATGTGCCAAAAAAAAAAACAGGAGTATATTAGAACAGAATTAACGTTGGCTTTTTCGTAGATGGCAGGAGGTAGCCAAAAAAAAAAAAAATAGCAATCAATGTCCATCATAGACTATGGCCCTATGGGTGACCCCTCTTATCTATTCACCCAGAGCACCTGGCCAAGGCGGAGGATGTCATTGATCACGAGGCAGGGGTATGGACTCCTGGGTCTGTGACCTTATCCCACTCTTGCGATGACGCTTCTGACGGTGGCCCACCACTCGTCGAGCTCAGCTCGCCTTCGTCTTCGGAGACGCTGAGGCCACTGATGCTTGAGGGGGAACCAGGACTTACATCATAGTTCATCATCTCTATGACCATCTACGGTGATACAGTTAGGTTTAGTAAGGTCCTACGTGAGGTGACACAAAGTACCTTGAAAATAGGCTGAGGTACAGTCTTCTCATAGATAACAATGAGCTCTAAGGGCGCAGGGTAGACGCGCAGGGCTCGGAAGAATGCTGAGGCAGCCTCAAGGTAGAACGCAGGGCCTGAAGTATACGATCGAAGTAGTTCTTCGATTTCAGTGATCTGTAATCACGCACCTCTGTTAGACAACTGTTCACCGATGGAAACCTGTTGCATAAAGTAGGCCTCTCTTTCCTCGGCTGAAGCAGGAGCTTCCTCTTTTTGTAGACGCTCATAGGTCTCTCGCAATGTGGCAGCAGGTGTGTCACCCTGTTGACTTGATAGCAACGACTCTCTCGACTGAGCGGCAGACTTCTCAGCGCGTTTCTTCTCCTTGCCTGTTGTGAGTAGTCAGCGAAGATGGTGAAACGGGAGAAGGATGCGACCGACGGAGTTTTTTGCGGAAGTCAGCATCGTTCCTGCGCCTGTGGTCAAAGTAGGCTGCGTATGCAATTGCACCGCCGAGGACGGTGAGGCCAGTGATGGCGAGGATTTTGGATGAGTGCGAGGCCATCGTGGTCACAGAGAAACCGCGCAGGACGCCACCGGCACACACCCTGCCTTTTTTCTACTGCTTACATAAGGTTGGCTCCAACGCGGCGGAAGCTGGCGCGAAGCAGGACGTGAATAGGTTATTTATTACACGCTGGACCACGACAGGCTTGCTGTCGAGTTCACAGCGAGCACAACGTTGGCCACAGTGGGCTCAGCACTGCAGCCGAGGTCGACGTTTCGCGTGCCGGAGTTGATTTGTGGAAAAGTACCCACGGCCCTCGTTGATCGTGTATTATATCTCCTCCTCGTCCTTCCCTCCTGCTTGCAATGAGCAGCGACCCAGGCTCAACTTCCCAACCACAGTCTCTCCTTTCCGCCTCCTCGTCTACTTCCGGTGCTGGTTTCACCTCCACAAATACCCAATTACCCATTGAAGACACCACCGTACCGAGCGCACGACCAGCAACAGACTCCAAGGATGACTTGTCGACTCCGGAGGAACATCTCATCCCACCCGAGGATTCCAATGCAGAGGCAGGCACAAGCCAGGTGGAGGCAGTCGACAAACCCCAGGAACAGTCGGCCATTATGGCGGAACTGCACCACGAACTCGGATCGATGAAAGAGGAAGGCGAGGGTTCACTGGCACCTGTCAACCAGCAAATAGAACTGGTGGAGCATACATCGGACTCTGTAGTCGATGAGGGACAAGACTGGGCGGCAGAAGGAGATCACGAACTGAAACGCGTCAAGGTGCACCTACATTCCATCTGTTAAACGCATGCCGCTTCAATGTTCAAACATACTCATATGACTACGCCAGGTTTATGAGCTTATAGGCGCGCAATGGGAGGATCAGGGCACTGCCTTCTGCTTTGGTCAATTTCAGGAGGAAACTAGCGAAGCTCTTCTCATTGCCCGTTCAGAAAGGCGCTACGACGAAATCATTCTTTCCACAGTCATACGCTCGAATGACGTTTACCAGCGGCAACAAGGTGTGCAAACTCCCTTTCAGCAATTCGACCAGCGCCTGTTCACACCCTTTGCGCAGATACACTAATCGTTTGGACCGAACCTGATGGTGTTGACTATGCTTTGAGTTTTCAAGATGCAGAAGGCTGCGCAGAAGTTTGGAGCTTTATCTGTGACGTTCAACAACACATGCACGCTAATGGTGCGTTCTAGCCAACATGGCTGATAACCTTTGTTCCTAACTTCTTCCTAGAAAATATGTCAAATATTTCTTCACCTCACATTGGACCTGATCCACCGTCTGTCACTACCGCGGGAATCATTCGTTCCGGGCATCTTCCTCAACCACAACTTGGTATCATCGGCGAGATAGACAGAGCTATTAAGCAGCTGGCCCGGACACAGACCGTGAAGGAACGCATGTGTGAATATATCCAACAAGAGGTAAGTTCCCATTTCCCTGATAATTTTCCCTTCTCCCCAGTTTCTGTTTCTTCTCCTCACTGCTTTTCTTGAGACTCCTATACGTTCAGCGTGGATGACTGATGGCATAAACGCCCTTCTATTTCACTAGGATTACATCAAATCACTCATTGATGTATTGAACATGGCTGAAGACTTGGAAAACCTGGAAAACTTGCATGCATTGTGTAGTGTAATGCAAACGATACGTGCGTCATGGTGCCTTTATCCAATCAAGACCAACGCTGACGGCCTCCGAACCACAGTAACGCTTAATGATCACACGATATATGAACACATTCTGGAAGACGATTTATTTTTTGGTGTCGTCGGAATGTTAGAATGTTGGCCTCGTCTTTGATCAATTCTCGTGCAGATGGCTTAAGCTCTGTTGATTTCATAGATGACCCTGATTTCCCTAACCACAAGGCTAATTATCGCGAATTTCTTCATCAAACCTCACGCTTTCACCAGCCCATACCTATCCGAGACACCAGTATCCAGCGGAAGATTCATCACACCTACCGCCTCCAGTTTCTCAAAGATGTTGTCCTAGCGCGCGCCCTTGACGATTCAACATTCAATGTCCTCAACTCGTGTATTATTTTTAACCAGATCGACATCATCACCCATGTGCAGTCCGATCACACATTCCTCCGAGAAATTGTCAAACTTTTCGTGGATGAATGTATGCTAAACGGCGGTGCACCTCCACAGGCCACACCTAACAGCAAGAAGGTTACGAAGGCGCCAGTAGTTGGAGTTACTGTTGACGTCAACGGGAACCCCGTACCTGGGCACAAAGGCGACTCGGAGACGATGGATCCTTCTTCTCAAACTCTAGCTATGATCAACGGCAGGAAGTCTCCCGATGTTTCTGATTCTAACGCGATGCAAGTGGACTCAAAATCACCTAAAGGAAATAGTGACCCAGCACAAGCAAATGGTCACGCCAGTTCCATTTCAGCACCTCAGCTCCCCAAGCGGCCAGATCACTACGCATTTGCACCCCCGGACAATCTGACAGAGGAAGAAGTAGAGCTACGGCGAGAAGTCATCATCCTCGTACAGCAACTCTGCATCATGGGCAAGAATATACAACTTGCTGCCCGGATGGCACTCTTCCGTGCGCTAGTCGACCGCGGTGTGTTGTTTGGTGTGCAGTGGGCAATGAGTCTACCCGAGCGGGAACCAGCAAATAAACCCATGATTAGCGCAGCTGGGGAGATCCTCGTAGCTCTACTTGACCATGACCTCAACGGTGTACGTGGGCACGTGCTTAAGCAGGTGGTGGCAATAGAGAAGGAGCGTGCTGGCGGGCGAAAAGGTGCGGACAAAGCGGAGACAATCCTCGAGATGGCGTGTAGGATCTTGGCCCAAAGCAAGGAACTAGCAGTGCAGAGTCAAGTGGGAGATGCGTTGAAGGCTTGGATGGATGTTCCGCCGGGGGATGCGATGGCAACTGCAGCTGCAGCAATGGCAGGCACGGAGGCTTCACAGGTAATGTTAGCATCTATCATCTCTTTAACAAATCAACTGAACGCTTATGGAAGGCTCTCGGAGGTAATAAAGGCCTACCGCGAAAGGACGATCCTGGAACTGAGCGATACATGGATTACTTTTACAAGGAGTGCCTCCATATTCTCTTTAAACCGCTGTTTGACTTGCCCGAATGGCGGAACGTTGAAGGTAACTAAGCTTCATGGCGTACGATCTTTCAAAGCCTCATAAGGGAAATAACAGGCACCATAGTACCATTGACACGAGAAGAGACAAACCGATATGTCTATCTCTGTGATTTGATGTACAACTTCGTTGCCCAACATCACTTCCGGATACACTTCTATCTCATGTCCACCAACGTCCTTGTTCGAGTCGCCAGCCTACTGAAGGCGCGGGACAAGCATTTGCGACATGGTTAGTGTACAATCCTTTCCTTCACTGAGCAGGGGCTAATTCATTGTTGCAACCAGCCTCCTTCCGAATATTCCGACTTCTTCTCCGACAGAACAATCCCAATACACATGCTCAAGTTATGAAACACGACGTACTAAAGCCTCTCCTTGACCTGACCATACAGGAATCAAGACGGGATAACCTTCTAAGTTGTTCATGTCAAGAATATTTTGATTTTATCCGCAAAGTAAGTCCCATGCAAAATTAGATATGCAATCAACTGACCCCAGCCCAACAGGAACAGGTCAAGGAACTTGGCAAATTCTGTTGGATAAGGCATGAAGAGGAGATTCGGACACTGGCGCAGAGCCCTCTCGGTGGCCAGCGATTTGAACAGTTCATGGCTTGGATTCGATTCGAGATTCTGAAGCAGAATAAGGAGCCACCACCAGGAGATTCGAAATCTGAAAAGTCGGTACCTTTTTTTTGTTTCATGCAAAGTGATTAACCATACGACATCACAGGCCCATCGATGCTCGTGGTTGGCAACCACCAAGCCGAGCTCTGGATGCAGAGGAAGAAAGCTACTTCAACGCTGATGACGACGACGAAGACCTCATTCCTGTTGTCAGTCCATCGTGGCCCAAGGTTCCTCCAACATCACACAGCCTACTCAAGCGGAAACGACGGGCATCCTTCGGAGCCAATACCAAGGGATATCGGCCGGCCCTACGGACACCAGTCCTAGGAGCGTTGGTGGATTATGGTGACGACGATGACGACGATGATCGAAAATCCGCACCGGTGATCAAGAGCGATGGGCAGCAGCAGCCACAACCTGGTTCATCTCGGTCACCATCACCAGAAATACCCGCCAGCCCTAAATTGGCACATCGCCAAGTACCGCTGTCATCTGAACCACCACCGCTTAAGCGTGTAAGCACAGACGATGACGATGACGACCTTCTGGAATCACTGGCGCGAGGTAGATCAAGGCCACAGTCACCAGCACCCGGGATGATGACATCAGTAGAGGCTTTACGGCCAAGTGAGAAGCGGCGGAGGGATGATGACGTCGATGAAGACGACTGGCTACTGGTTCACAAGGCGAAAAAGCAGGATTTGGGGACTCAGAAGGAGAAGCTTAGCTTTGGGACAATTGGTAGGACCAAAAACGGTGATGACCCACCGAAAAAGTTCAAAGTCAAGTTTGGAACGAGGCTTTCCACGGCAACCGCTCCAACTACACCTGTTATCTCAGAAACAGGCGCGAAAGATGGAGATACAGGATAGACCTCGGCCTTGACTATGTTTTACGTTACTTATCTCTTTTTTTTCTTCGGTAATCATATGTGTTGAATTATTCGACACGAACGTATGTATTGTACTATAGAGGTCAATACATGTGACGCGACGCGTGACGAGTCGTGTTTGTGACTCCTCTCTTTCCCTGACCACGATGTACAAAAGCAACGAGCGAAAAGCCTTTCTCGACGACAAAGAGCTCGTCCAGGTTAAAAACCACGGCTCTCTTCAGTATCCACATAGGCTTAACTTGTACTCTCTCCTTGCCATTGGGTCGGGCAACCAACTCACGAGCCTCCTCACAGCTACGACCGGCCCCCGCTCTATGATGTTTCCATCGAGGAATTTGAAACATGCGCGTTAGACCGCCTACGAATACTTGCAGAGATAGAATCATCTGCTGCGCGAAATCGCACTTGGGAGGAGTTGAAGACGGTTACAAATGCGCAGTGCCTGAAGTATCTTCCACTTCACGCGACAAGTGCACGAACTGTAGACCGGGATGCAGAGCGGAAGAAGGACCACTTGGGCCACTTTGTGCTGCGCCTTGCGTTTTGCCGATCGTGAACATCTATTAAGCAGCAGTGATGTAAAAGTTGCTGATTTGATCAACACTAGGGAAGACCTCAGACGGCGGTTCGTCAAGGCCGAATCTACACTATTCAGAGTTCGATACGATGGGGACGCCACCGGAGAAAGAGAGCTCTTCTTAAATTCCAGAGATTTCAATTGGATTGCTGTGGGTTGCACTCTACATGTTCTTTCGAAGATGATTAATCCCAGCACAGGTTGACGCAGCAGAAAAGACGAAATACCGGAAGGAGCTATTTGCATGCTTTCAGGGATCCAAAAATGAGTCCGTCAGGGAACAAGCATTTGAAAGTGAGAAGTACTTCAAGGTAAGTCTATCCTCCAGCTGTTTAGCCACTCAGACCCGATCTCTTGCGTAGGTTAGATGGACACGAGTTCCCGATCTTGTCGAGAAACGACGCGTATTTCTGAGGGGAGGTTGGGCATACGTTCCCGCGAAGGAGCAGTCAAGTATCGTTTTCCAGGAGTTTGAGGTGCAGCTGGACAGAGCACTCGTGGTATGCATCAACTGTCGTCATCATTCTACGGATACCTGATATCCCGATGGATAGCGGACTTCACTCTCATTATCACGCCTAGACGAAGATACACGAATTGTACCCATTCTAGATAACCTGTCTCAAGGTTTCCTCGCTGGTGTCCCCTCTGAATGGATTGGCTCAGATGAAGCAACCAATACGGACGGTATCAAAGCAGAAATGGTGGATGACTTGGCCAGAAAGCATTTCCCGATGTGCATGCGTACTATGCACGACAATTTACGGAGAGACCATCATCTCAAACATTTCGGTCGCCTAAATTACGGATTGTTCTTGAAGGTATGGGACACACTGCTGTGAATTTGGAATTGTCCTAACCTCTCCTAGGTGCTTGGCGTGTCAATTGAGGAAGCTATCGTTTTCTGGCGAAAGTCATTTGACAGAATAACAGACGATAAATTCAATAAAGAATACAAGTATAACATCCGACACTCGTACGGTTTAGAAGGAAAGCGTGCCAACTATGCTGCAAAAAGGCAGGTTATAATAATCCTTCAAGTGGGAACATAAACTCACTCGTAAGCGTAGTTGTCAACAACTTCTGTCCTCTGGCCCCGGAGAACATGGATGCCCCTATCGACATTTCTCGCCTGAGAATCTACAAACAGCTCTCCTCTCCACGTACTCTTCACGGGGCCTCAGTTCATCGGACTTGCCAGAAATCATGCAGACGATCAAGGGCAATCACTTCCACGTTGCATGCACCCGTGTTTTTGAGCTGACACACGCTTCGTTCGGCGTGAAGAAGGGTGATGGTGCTGGAGGTGGCGAAAGCATCACGCACCCTAACCAATATGCTTCAAGAAGCATGGAGTTATACAAGGCGCAGCAGGAGAGTGGGGAAGCTATGGTTGTCGACTAAAATGCATGGTCATCGATGACTTGATTGATCTCTCAATTCGTATTTATTCGAGGTCGATGGCATGATATGTATTTGTGACTATGTTACTATGTTATCTACCTATGTTAGTTATGTTCGCATCTGTATGGCTGCGCGGCCGTAGGAGACCTAGACTGAGCTTTAGCCTTTAAGAGCGAGTTATGTTTCACGTTTATAGACAAGAGACGTCACATTACGCGTCACCAACGAGGTGGCGCACAGTACTTGGCAGTAGAGTGTGATATTGATTCTCGGGCACGGGATAGTAACCATAGAGGTGCAATTAGACGCAACCAATACGAGATGACCGGAAGATGAATCTAGATGAATGGGTGTATTGAAGAGCGTCATATACGCGCGGCGCAACGAAATTCTTATATTCACTGTCAGCTGAATTCAAATACAGGGGATCGAAACCTTATCAGATTTCGACATGTTTGACTAAACGTTATTGTTCAAGTGATGAATCCAAATTTCATTTTCGCATATATTCATTTTCGTATATCTCTCTGCAAACGTTCTAAAGCACAACCATAAACATTCAACAGTATGGTAGATTGAAGAGGGTGGTATTCGAGTCTCTGAGGTAGGGAATGTGATATTCTGTGAAGCTGTGGCGAATGTGGCGCTTGTTAGCGCTGACCATCACGGCGGGTCTGGAACTACACCACTCACTTTACTCGGCTTCTATGAAATCTTCAGGTATCATACCTTGGTCGCCCAAGGCTCCGCTATCAAATTTGATCTTATAACGAACCTACATATAGGATCATCCTTGTACACCACTTTTCCAGTCTCTCCTTTAGCAATTGGAACAATCATGCCGTAGTCAGTCGTAAACTTTTTCTTCATCTTGACTCTTTCGTCTTTCTCGAATAAACCCTGTGGGAGCTGGTTAGGGGAGGAGTCAGAACAAAGTCAGAATCTATCGGGTTCGTACTTTTGGCAAGCCTCGAGTGGACATTATGGGTGGCAGAGGTGGGGAAAAGAGATATATCAATCAAATGTTACCATGATTGTGGAGAGGGGTTATAAACTGTTATAAAGAGAAACGGCAGTGAGTCCTAAATGGGAATTATATTTGAAATTCAAGGACAATGGCCCTGTGCGGAGGTTGAAATGAGGTTGAACCACGACCTACCACGCCTCACGACTTTTATTTCCGTGCTATCAACGTGCTATAGGTTCACGATACCTGCTATATGTTATCCTGGCTGTGCCGCAATATTGTATGGCTGAAAACGCCTTG
>JABAJT010000043.1:15054-29289 GCA_018850275.1 Tephrocybe sp. 9174TJB
TATAAGTCGGCTCAGGATTGACCTCTCCAAAGTTAGACTGCCTCAAACGCACCAAGAGATGCAACTGAGAAAAAAAAATTGCAGAACAATCAAACGTGGTGAAAAACGAGAATAAAAAAGAGGGAGAATGATGCATGGATGCAATGTCGCGCGATAAATAGTTTACCTTTACAGGAGGTAGGACAGTAGAAGATTCAACAGGTGGGAGTTGCGGTTAAAATAGACTGAATAGCATTCTAGAATCCAAGAAACAGTGGGCGTGAACCTGTGTGGGCCTGTGTGGGCCTCCTAAGCTTAAAACTACAGCAGTGAGAAGGAACGCCATCGGTCGCGTCATATATGTCGTACCTGATCAGCATTGAAATCAAAGTCTTGACACACATGTGCGTGGAAGGAAATTTCATGTAGTAACACAAACAATTGTACGAATATGAGACCGTGCGTGTGGTCATAGGAGAAGGGTTTGGAAGCTTCATTTGATGTAAGTGTTCTATACAGTTGGGTGCGGCGGTGACTTGTGGCAAGTCACTTCTTTCGAAATTCGACAGCTATAAACATAAAAATAAGTCCGAGATGGTGGGAGGCCGTGAATTGATGAAGGATACGCCCCTGTTAAGAGTACTTACCGTGGTGGTTCACTATCATCTGTCCCTCCAACCTCGGTGCGTCAATGACCGGTACCGAAAGCAGCCGTCGGCGAAATTATTGATGTACATATGTGGGTTTAGCTGTCGTGACTGCCGCCGTCTGTAGGTTTTGTGTCAACGTGGTAGCAGAATTGAATCACATGGAGGCTCAGCCTCAGCCTCGTTAAAGGTAAAGCTTCAGGGTACATACTTTTGTGGTATCACAACACACGCAACTTATTTAACTTCATGAGAAAGCAAAATTAAAATAGGACTAGCCTGCATCAGGTATGAATCAGCATCTCTAGGGCGAGGGCACCGGGGACCTCAATGCCGAGGAAGTTCAAGACCACTCACACATCCAGAAAGCTTTGATGCCTCCACAGCAACACCCAGTGGGTGGTAGGGCCACACACACAATGTCGCCTGTGAGAGGGCCGGTTGAAACCAGCACGACCCGTAATACGACGTGAGAGATGTATTGAGAGGTGGTGGTAAGGCACATGTAAACATACAACGCGATCTCTCCCTGTTTCTCAATGAGCATTCTTCCGCTTCTTTGCAGAAAGCACGGTCCGCTGATCGAGATAAACCCATGTCGACACGATGCAATGGGCGCCACCTAACGATAGCAAGATGATACCCCCGATATGTGAGGCTTTTTTACTTGGAGCACCAAGGGGAAACATCAATGTCACATAAATCGTTAACAACAAACAGGTCGCCCGTCCCGGGCGCCCGGAAAATGTGATTGGACCGTTGATGAAGTAGTACGAGCAGGACCGCAATGTAACGGGATCTCTTATCTTATCAGCTAGCTTACATATCTTGCACCATACGCTTACCTAAGCTCAGCTTTTGTCACACTACTACGTATATCAGAATCCAGAGATTTGGCTGATTTACAAGGTAGACGACATCATAAGCTACTCAGTAAGGAAAACCCCTTACATTTTTTTAAATCACCTTACTCTGCATTCTACACTCTGCTTTACTCCATAATCTTACCCTCGGCATAACGCTAACCGCGCGCTTCGACCCCACGACAACTGCTTCCGACACAGCCACTTCCGACGTGGCAGCAGTAGTCATCACATGGCCAGTAACCAGGTTCCAGTGGAACCACAGCCATCCCCGGCGCCCACGGACGAGTTCGAGCATGTCCCGAACTCACCCCAACCACAGACGGCGGCAGCAGGAGACCCAGCTTATGTGCCACCCTCAAGACGACCGGGATATGCTGAGACTAGACCTGAAGCTAGGTCAACAGGAATCTTAGGGCCGGATAGATTCTCGGACCATCAGGAGAGCGTTGCGACTCCGAGAGCGGTAGAGGAACCCGTAGTGACGGACTCACCAACCACCATACGCGCACCTACAACAGGACCGGAACCGGTATCGATTACGCCGGAGGGACCTCAGTCAAGACGTTACGCAGCGTCGTTATCGAGCCACAGCAGCAACCCTTTTGTGGCCCGACAACCAGGAACGGGAACGTCAGCAGTTCAACCACCGGAATCCCAGGCTCAACCTGAAGAACCGGACTCATCAGACGATGAGGACGACGTTGCGGCGGATTCACTACAAATTCAAGTGAACCTGACATTTGGAAATAACCCATTTATTACAAAAGAGTCGACAAAGGAACGGATAGTCCAGTACACTAAGCGGCATTTTGTGCTTATGGAGCGCATGGGGCAGAGTGTACCACCTCGCGAAAGCGATGAATATATAATGTTATTCATCCGTTTGCTAAACCAGGAGATATCCCAATACAGCAAACGACGAGCGTTGAGAGAAAGCCGCGGAGAATCAGGAGCTTCGACACCACTCGAAGCTGTGAATAATTACGTTCCTACTACACCTGGAGTTGCCGAAGCTATTAGGCACTTACATAGGCCCCAACAGCCAAGTGAGGCGACGGCTGATTATGCTGTCAGGCAAGCAGCTGCTCAGCGGCAACGTAATACGACGGGTGTGGCCCACCCTGATTTATCAGCTATTGAGACTATGACGACGGGACAACCAGCAGCGGTACCCATTCAGGAGGACCAACGAGGTGCTGCGTCGTCTCAAGTTAAGTTTGAACGACATGATACGGTAATACCAGAGTCGGCACCCTCAGCTGTGAGGCCCGGATCCCGTATCCCCATGGCTGAGAAGCTTAACGAACGCGTGAACTTACAACGCATTCGAAATGAAGAGTTGAGGACCGCTCGGTCAACATTAATTGATGACCAGGCCATTGAGTTTGCAGGCGATCATGGAGTAACGCCTCGAGATGTACTCCGTCAACGGTATCTCGAAGCAATTGCGCCACGATCGCACGACCTACCACGTGAGGTGGGAGTACCAAACGTAGCTCGGCGAACAGCCGAACCTAAGAGAAGACCCATGTCGCAAGATCGTGACGATCCCCCTCACCTGGATCGTCCTCAACCTAGGGTGTATTCAATGCCCCCAGTAATTCAAATGAACGACAGAGCGCCAGGAATTTCGGAAGCTCACCGAAATTATCGCATGCTTATGCATGACCGACTGGAGGCCATTGTGGACGATGCATTGGGGGTAGCGATCCGGCTACCTGATGGAGTGAAAATGCGTAAATCCGATGGCAAGCACGTTGGGGTGTACACAGGATCAGCCAGCTTCACCGAGATGGAGCTATGGGTGATGGAACTGTGCGATCACTTGGCAGCCTGCATGTACGGAGGCCCTAAACTTGACTTCGAACGAATTCTGGCGATGTCAGAATTCCTAGGTGGTGAAGCCAAACGATGGTTTCAGCGGCATGTCCGGCATATATATCGATCTCGACAATACTGGACATTTAAGGACGTGATCGTTGGGTTATACGATCGATTCGTGAATGCCACAACTATGCAAGATGCTCAAGAAGCGTTCAGCTCGGCGAAATACTCCGATAAATTGGGAGTGCAAGGGTTCTACGATACCCTTATTGATCATAGTCAGAACATGGCTGTTCTGCCGTCATCCAGCGTAATATTGGTGGCCTTCTTGGATGGATTACCAGTGGCGATGCGGAAACACTTGCTGGAGCAAGATCGACTGACACCGGAATTGAACACGGTGGACGACTTCCTGGCCTACGCTATTGCGTATGAATCGGCACTCAAGACGTCCCACTATTACGAACGCCGAGCAACACATTTAAAGAGTCAAGGCGTAGGGCAAGGACAGCGGCGCATCAAAACGCAGGCAAATAAAATTGTGACTTCGTTCATCGCAAAGAAGTCCGACATGGCCGATAATCGAGATCCACGAGTGGTTGTGAAGGCGATGCCCAAAGGATATCGTAAACCATTTGTGCCATACAAACGCAATACGCCGAAAGCAAATGGACCTCCAGACCGTCGTAGGGAGGATCGAGGACCACAACGGCCAGTCAATATGGCAGGAAATACGGATCGGCAGGCAAACACTTGCTTCCGTTGTCATAAGCCTGGACACTACGCGAGTCAGTGTCCACTAGGACCTAACGTAGGGCCTAGAGCCCAATTGCGTGCAGCCCGGACTGCAGTACCGGAGGAACAAGCATCCAACGACGAGGATGCAGGGGCGGACGCTGATGATGAAGACCAGCAAGACGAGGAAGATGAGCAAGCCCATGAATCGGAGCAGGAGTATTCGGACAATAGTACCGAATACGTGGTTGTGGATGTGTACGAAAATGCGTACTACGCACGGGATAGTGAAGACGAGAGACTAGCGGCAATAACGGAGCCGCCAGTATTGGAGACTGAAGAGACGACATTCGGTGCTATGACCGAATATGAACCAGACCACAGCATTGAAAACGAGAGCCCTGTAGGCGTACGGATGCGCAAGGTGCACTTAAAGAAGAAAGCGGTGAAGCTTCAGCGGCCTAAGCTGAAGCAGGAAGAAAAGGAATGTCTAGTGACATATGTTGATGTGGAAGGACACAAAGCATGGACTTTGTGGGATTCCGGGAGTACAACAACGGGGGTAACACCGTCGTTTTTGGGAGTGCACAATGTGCCGGTGTATGAACTGGAAGAACCATTGATCCTGCAGCTGGGAACAGTGGGGAGCAGGGCTAAAGTACTGTTTGGAGCCATGGTGAATGTCGCCATTGGGAAACAGATATCGAACGAGTATGTCGATGTCGCTAATTTCGATCGTTATGATATGATCGTGGGTACCCCCTTCATGAGGAAGAACAATGTTACCCTGAACTTCAAGGATAACGTTGTGAACGTGAATGGTCAGATACTACCGGCGCAGAGAGTGGTAGTCACGGATACAGATGGACGACTTCGGCGCCAAAGGACTACCGAGAAGAAAGGCATTGTGAAACCCTGACTCAAAGGGCGGCCTCCGACGGTGGAAGATGAGCCGGAGGAGTGCCAGGTGCAGGCCACCTTGCCGGAGGGGTGTCCGACCGTGTTGATGAGTGAAGAAGAGTACCAGGGTACTCTGAAAGGGGGGGGAGCACCTGGCGTGCTACCCGAACGAATAAAATCGGAGAAAATCAGAAAGAAACGACAAGATAAGGTTCAAAATAGTGAACCTAAGGTACCGAAGAAACCACCTCGAAAGGTTCAAAAGACTGAACCAAGCCGACAGTTGATGCAAGAGTGTCAACCGACATCGTCAAAAGTGAAAGTGGAAGATATGGTTTCTGATTGGAAGGAAACGACGTTTCAGCAGGAATATGAGACTGAAACTGTAGCAACAGCCAGATCCTTTTGGGATCGACCAGTACCACCCCCGGAGTTCCAGTGGGCATTCGACCCCAGAATGCCTGAAGAATGGAATTCAGTAATAGCGGCTACTTGTGGATATCAGAGTGAACAGAGGCATTCCAGCATGTATCGGAACGCTACACCGGATGAGATTTCGGAGGCATCCGAAATCAGCTTCAATGGACAATCGGTAACGAAGCAACGAAGCTATACGCCACCGAGGTATAGACTGGAACCGACTGAGCCAGAGGAACCGAAGATTAGGGCAATTCGAGAGAAGGACGTGCCGAAACCGATGGGACCGTCATACTTACGACCACCTCCGGTTCCGAAACCAAGTAAAGGAAAAGAAAAGGACGATCATCTAACCGAAGATGACATACCGAGACTGCGACAACAGTGGCAGGAAGAATTCGCAGACATTGTGAATGGTACCAAGGATGAACTACCGCCGTGGAGGGAGGTAAACCATGAGATCAATTTGATCGACGACGCAAAACAGTATAAGTACCACCTGCCCCGATGTCCACATGCTCTTCAGGACCAGTTACGCGAGAAGACCAATCGATATATTCAAGCCAAATGGTGGGAACCAGCCACGACATATCAAGCTGCGCCACTGTTATGTATACCAAAGAAGGATGGGTCTTTGCGCACAGCCTTGGACGCGCGGCAACGCAATGACAATACGGTTAAGGACGTGACGCCGCTACCGGACCAAGAGCGTATTCGTGAGGATGTAGCCCGAGCCAAGTATCGGTCGAAGATCGATCTGACCGATGCATACGAACAGGTTCGCATTCGCGAAACTGATGTACCAAAAACAGCCTTCGCGTCCATAATGGGCACGTTCGTGAGCAATATTATGCAAATAGGGGATTGTAATGCCCCTGCGACTTTCCAAAGATTGATGACATCTATATTCCGAGATGTTATTGGGCGATTCATGCATGTGTATTTGGATGATATATTCATATATTCCGACACTATTGAGGAGCATGAAGAGCATTTACGTATCGTATTCGAGCGACTACGGGCAAACCTTCTATACTTGAAATGGAAGAAATGCGAATTATATGCTGATACCGTGGATTGCTTGGGGCATATTATCGACGATAAGGGAATCCATCCGGATACCGACAAATTGGACCGCATTCGCGAATGGCGAACGCCGAGGGACTACAATGACATCCAACGATTTTGTGGATTAGTGAATTATATCAGCAATTTCCTGCCTGATATATCGGCGTATACAGGACCTCTCATGGCAATGACGCAAAACGGAACACCGTTTATGTGGCGCCCTCTTCATCAACGCTGTTTCGATATGATCAAGGCCATTTGTTCACGTACGCCAGTGATCCGCCCAATAGACCCCAGGCAAGATGAGCCGATATGGCTTATTTGTGATGCATCGAAAACAGGCGTGGGGGCGATGTACGGCCAAGGATCAACATGGCAGACGTGTCGTCCCGCGGGATTCATGTCAAAGAAATTTACCAATGCACAGCAGAACTATGCTGTACATGAACTTGAGACGTTGGCAATTTTGGAAGCTCTTCTGAAATGGGAAGACAAACTTATGGGATATAAGATCCATGTAATCACGGATCATAAGGCACTAGAATTTTTCAAAACACAGTCGACGTTGTCACCACGACAGCGGAGATGGATCGACTACTTATCTCGATATCAATTTGATATCACGTATATAAAGGGAGAATTGAACAAAGTTGCGGATTGTTTATCGCGCTACTTCGAGAGCGATAGGCGCGATGAAGATCATGAAGAATATGATTATGTGCAAGCGGATCGACGTATAGATCCCACTGGAGAAGATCTACCTAACCAGCGATATCAAGAGATATCAGAACATGTGCTTGAGATACGGGCGATCCGAGCTCAAGAGCTTCGACGGAGCAAACGATTGCAAGACAGGCGAGAAGAACGCGATATTCAAGCTGAAATAATGCGAGATGCAACGCCAATAGAGCCGTTGCCTACCGAGATAGAGCACGGATCGATCCAGATCGATCCCCCATCCAACAACGACGATGATGTGACGTTGGAGGAAGCACTGAGAGAGCCTACTCTATCCCTGCCAGTAGATGCGGAGCTCCAAAATGAATTCAGGGAAGGAATTCAACGACTATTATCCACCGATGCGATGTTAGCTGAGATTCTGGCACATCCGGAAGATCATCCCACCTTTAGTGTCAAGGACAAGCTGGTATGGACGACCAACCAGAGAGGCGATGAGGTGCTGTGCGT
This sequence comes from Tephrocybe sp. 9174TJB, assembly GCA_018850275.1. Classification (NCBI taxonomy): domain Eukaryota; kingdom Fungi; phylum Basidiomycota; class Agaricomycetes; order Agaricales; family Lyophyllaceae; genus Tephrocybe; species Tephrocybe sp. 9174TJB. Next base: position 22,679 of record JABAJT010000043.1, read on the forward strand.
ACCACAGAACCGACCATTGTTGACAACAATCATTGATCAAAGTCATGATGTTGTGGGGCACTTCAGCACCCAGCGGACACTGGACTATATTCGACGGTGGTATTGGTGGCCTCGAATGTACACGGATGTACGCATGTTTTGTGACTCGTGTCAGGCTTGCCAGCGATCGAAAACATCCAATAAACGACCGTACGGCCGTTTACACTCCTTACCTGTCCCTACCAAACCCTGGGACTCAATCGGGATGGACTTTGTGGGGCCATTTCCAGAATCTAAAGGGTTCAATTATTTATGGGTCATCATCTGTAGGATGACCAGCATGGTACATCTCATTCCTGTAACCACGACATCGAAGGCATCAGACCTGTCATGGATCTATTTACGTGACATTGTCCGTCTTCATGGACTCCCAGCGTCGATCGTCAGCGATCGAGATGCCAAGTTTACGTCGAAGTGGTGGAAGCAGCTCCATGGACTAATGGGTGCGAGATTATTGATGTCGACGTCGTTCCATCCGCAAACGGACGGCCAAACTGAGCGAGCAAATAGGAGTGTAGCTCAGATATTACGCTCCGTAATACAGCCTGATCAAACGGATTGGGTAGACAGAATTCCTATGACGGAATTCGCGATAAATGCGAGTATATCTGATACCACAGGATATGCGCCATTTGAACTAAATGCGGGCTACATGCCGTCTATGTTACGAGAAATTCGGAGTGTGGAGTCAGTAGCCAAGGGGGTCAAGGAGTTTGCCCATCAAGCGCTGGAAAATTTGGCAGCGGCTCATGATTCAATTATTGAATCGCGGGTGTTTCAAGCACGAAATGCAAACAAACGGCGCCGAAAGGATCCAGAGCTGGAAGAAGGCGCACTGGTGTACCTATCGACAAAAAACCTGAATCTGCCGAAGGGACGAGCAACCAAATTATGCCCGAAATGGATCGGACCCTATCGCATCCATAAAGCTGAGCCGCTGACGTCTAACTATGTATTGGAATTACCAGATGCGTTGCAAGAGCGACGCATAGTTCCTAAGTTTCATGTATCTCTTCTGCGACCGTATCGACCAACGGACGATACCCTGTTTCCGAATCGCTCAGTACCAGGACCATACGACTTCGGGGCCCCGGATGAAGGAGAGTGGTTTGTAGATGACCTGCTCGGACATCGCTGGTCTAAGGAACGCGGGTTAGAATTCGAGGTGAGGTGGTCCCTAGGGGATACCACCTGGGAAATGTTGAAAACGGTAAATAAGCTCGAGGCCATGGACCGATACCTCGAGCTACAGGGCGTTAAGCGCCCGTCGCAACTCCCAAAGCGGCATGGGAAATAGATCATGCGTCTCACGCGTGATCTCCGTTGTCATCAAATATTGATGATTGTAAATAATTGTTATCTTGATTCCATCTTGTTCGACAACGTGAAAAGTCGAACAACCAGAACGAGCAACTTCGTCAATCGAATGTCATATCACCAGGATCAGAGCTACTATAAGAACCCCCAGCAGGGTTCTCAGTGGGGAGGAGGACAAGGCCCGGCTCAAAGTCAAGTCCAACCTGGGCCGAATGTGGTGGCGTACGCAGCCAACACGGGACCTCCACAACCGCAAACCCAACCGCACACACAATCGTTTCCGGCGCCGATGGCGCCACCCCCACCGTCTTATAACCCACAACAATTTTATCCCCCGCATCAGCCGATGCAGCAGTACTACCCGACGCAGCATGGCCCCTACCCCGCATGGACTGGGCCAGTGCAGCAACCTTTCCCAACGCAAGTTCCACTGGCACCCATGGAGGTCGACGTGGAGGACCGAAATATCAGATACAACCGAGTAGAAAGGACGAGTTCGCCATCACGACGAACTCGAGATGAATCAGAATCGAGATACGCGACGCAGCCGAGGAGAGGATCTCAGTACTCGAGACCCAAGGAGTACAGGCCGCGATCAAGATCCCGCAGGCCTCAATACAGCCCTCCTAGGCAGCGGGGACGATCGATGTCGCGAGATCGTCAACGCGGAGCAGCACGTACACCATCGAGACGAAGGCGATCAGCATCGTTGTCTCCCCCGCGTTATGGACAACGATATGATCGCCCGCCGCCACCCATAACTACGGCCAAGGGCAAGGCTAGGGCACGATCACGATCACCGACGGACACCCTGGTGGATGATCGCCAGCGCGCCCTGCAAGGATTAAGGAATGTGGGACAATCCATTCCCCCAGAGGCCGACTGCTTACAAGATCCTGTTGCGCTGACTGTTATCAATGCTCTGATTGATAACATTGAATCCCTGCAGAAGCAACGGAAAACATTAATGGCCCAAGTGGAGAGTCGAGACAAAAGAAGGGCACCGTCCGATGAAGGCGTGGCAACCTCAGCAGCAAAGAGACCTAAAGTGGTGGACCGTCCAGCCCGGGACGCAGATCGGCACTCGTCGAACCACTCGGACGCTACGTCGTTGATCCCTCCTACAGAATCGAGCGCTTTCGATTCACCTATAGAGGATGTGGGATCCAAGGTGGAACGAATGTTGGCTCCTCCGCGTCCAAGGACAGGAAAGAATCGGGATAGGAAGGCTTCTACGCGTGTCGAAGCGGAATCCCTTACGACTGTCGAATTCGCGGCTGGGATTCCACGAAATGCAGGACCAGTTACTATGAAATTTTTGGCACCGTTATCGGTACCCGCCCCGCCTGACTCGTATGGAGTTATTGTGCGGCTTCGCCATGATCAACCCTTGCCAGAAGAGATGTCGCCCCCATCGGACTTGGAGGACGCCCTATCTGGCAGTGAGAATGGTGAATCGTCTCGCGTCACCACTCAGGCAACGAACGTTAGTCAAGAGACGTCTAGAACAGGAAGAATTCCCGATACTATGGGAATTCGCCCTGGAGCCAACCTAACTCCCGAGCGAGACCACTCAGTCCTGGCGGGAGCACTGGACATACATTTCTACCTGTCATTACGCACCAATATTGTGTTCTTTGGTGAACAAGCCCGTCGAGCCGCCGCAATGGAAATGGATCGAGATAAACGATACGCTCCTGATCGAGCATCAGAACCCTACAAGAAAGCGTCTCGCGGATTCCCTCTGAATCCCTTGGAACTTCAACGGCTATTCAAATTCGCTAAAGATCGATATGGGTCAGCGGCCCAGCGATATGAGGCCTATCGACTGCTCGCAGAGTTCCGTCGTGTTAGCCGCCTCTTACTGCCGGATCAGCGTGATGCAACCATGAAGTTGATCCTCGAGGACCCAAGATATGCGTCGTTGGAGAATCCGCTGTCCGCACGCGATTCTAACCGGTATAATGTACGAGTAGCCACACCCAAAGGCGTCGTCACGTACCATCCCGATGGGTCTTTCGCCTTTGACGGACTTGCGACGCCGAATTACAGCCAACCATTTGATCTACACCGCCTGGCGTCCTTCATTGTTGTTCATGGACGCCCTGGATGTAATCACGTTTTCCACGGACTCGTAATCGACAAGGCCTACCGGATCCATTTGAGAACCTTATTCGGGTTCGCATTGGTCAGGTCTCTTTGTACCGGAGACACTCGACCCCTCGTCACCAAATGGCTGGCCTTCATTATTGCTCACCCAAACAAGTACCGCGAAGCCATTGCGGATTACAACACCCTCAACCCTACAGCTCCATTCACGGAGCTACCCATTACTACTCACGTCACTCTACAACGCCCACACTTACCGGCCCATGCTCGCTACAATTTCAGCGAACACGATGCCCTCCGTGTGCTATTATACAACAATATTCCGGCTTCCTGGATAGACCACGCCTATCCATTTGGCGCAGCTTATTTGAACTTTCAGCTTGCAGCTGAAACCCAGTCCGAAGACAACCTTCTCACCGTCGACAATGAACGAATCCATCGTTTACGAACCTTCGGGTTCCCACCCCCATTGTACCTTTGGGATGGATGGCGCGAGCTGTCGCACGAAGATCGTTTCCGAGTCACCATCCAGTTCGAAGCGGATAATCCGACGTCCGGATATCCCAACGACGACCCCCTGTTAGTGCCTATTGGCACCGATATATTGACTATGGAACTACCCAATCGCAACTACTCTACACACCCGGTTCCTCCCCTTACCCAAGTGGTGGAGAGTGTGACTACGGCCACACTCGATCCTGCAGCGGCAGTTGTCGCAGCACCACCCTTGGCTAGTGTGGAACCACCTATCATAACATGCACCACCGAACCTACCTCTCCGGCCCAACCTGACATCGAGATGACTCAAGCATCTCATTCTTAATTCAACCAACATATTCACCTGGACAATTACCCTTACCTATACCCCTCGTTTTGGACATCACCAGTACCTACCCACCTTCGTTTCCACATGGACTATTTCTTCGCTTTGCCTATCTGGTAGACCGCGCAGCGGTCTAAAAGGGGGGCGTGTAACGGGATCTCTTATCTTATCAGCTAGCTTACATATCTTGCACCATACGCTTACCTAAGCTCAGCTTTTGTCACACTACTACGTATATCAGAATCCAGAGATTTGGCTGATTTACAAGGTAGACGACATCATAAGCTACTCAGTAAGGAAAACCCCTTACACGCAAGGGCAAGAGACTGTTTTGAGGCGATGAAAGGTGCCCCTTCAGTGTCACCAATGCGCAAGATCATGACAAAGGTTACGGCACAAGAACAACTACCAGTTGGAAGCATGAGAAGACGAGATGTCTCCGCGTTTAGAAAACTACGCGCCGGAGAGTCGTCGGGGAATGCAGATGGACAGAAAAAATGGGGTTGTTGTCAAATCTACATGTGGGCCTGTAGATGTTGACGGCAGATTTTGAATCAAAGAAGTGGCAGGAGAATTCCGGAGGGCAGTCAAAAGTCGAAAAACGAAGGTGTGGTGGGGAGTTCTCGAAACGGGTGAAAACTCGGGATAAATAAGAAAGATCAAAGTTCCCACGGGTAGACGCGCCATTGCTAGTTTCCATTACGCGGCCTCTTATCCACTGCCCTTCCAAAGCCTGCCCTTCCTCCGATACACCCTCCCCTTCATCTCTGCGCCCTTTCTGCCACCATGGTCTCCCTTGCTCAGCCACAGCAGCGCCAGTTCAACCCTTACTCAGAAAATGGAGGCACCATTCTCGCCATCGCAGGTGCTGACTTCACCGTCATCGCAGGCGATACTCGACAAAGCGAAGGTTACAGCATTCAGACGCGCTATGCTCCAAAAGTTTTCAGGCTGTCCGTTGCGATTTGTTTTTATCGACATGCCAAGCTTACCTCTCTTTTCAGCACCGACAGGGCTGTCTTGGCTGTGAACGGGTTTGCTGCCGATGGTAATATGTTTGTAAAGTCGGTGAGGCAACGTCTCGAGGTGCGTAATATTTTGTTCGTATGATCGTTATTCATCTAATACTTGCATTAGTGGTACCGTCATGCACACGCCAAAGATATGCCTCTTCGTGCAATCGCACGTCTCATCCAAACAATGCTCTACGCACGCCGCTTCTTCCCCTACTACGTGTACAACATCCTCGGAGGAATCGAGGACGATGGTACGTACATACCTCTCTATTGCCACACCCCTGCACCTCGACCACGCCGATCTCGCCCACTTTTACTCAATCTGTTGTTTTGCCCGATTCCAAACGTTAATATCTCGGTCTTCTTTCGTTTGTTTAGGTACTGGCGCGGTCTACTCATTTGATCCCGTGGGTTCGTATGAGCGGGAGGCCTGTCGCGCGGCAGGTGCTGCTCAATCACTTGTCCAACCGTTCTTGGACAATCAGGTAAGTTTGAACCAACACAACTCCACACGTCCTTGCAATCCAAACCGAATTGATATGTTACTCTCCGTCAAATGGGTTCTCGTGGTACCTTCACATATCCGTGCCCGATCCTTCACCGACTTATTCCCGCGCCTTTTCACCTAATTCGCACTTCCTTCCGCCTACTCGCCTCACATGCTTGTCTTTTCGTGTGTCTGATGCCGCTTCTGTTTACCTTTTTAGATTTACTACAAGAACCAAACACCAAGTCCCGGCACGCAGTTCCCTGCACATCTACCTTTGACTACTGTCCTTTCCCTCGTGATTGATTCCTTCACGAGCGCGACCGAACGGCATATTGAGGTATGATATATGTGTCACGCGCTCTCGCATGCTCGGTTATAATTACCCTTCCCCAGGTTGGCGATGGCTTGGAAATGTATGTTGTTCTTGCACGAGGCAGCACGGCTTTCCAGAGCCTAGGGAATGTTCGGGGCATTCAGGAGATGACAGCAACACAGGACGGCGAGAGGGTATTTGTGATAAGAAGGGAGCTGAAAAAGGATTAAATGAACCGCGCAGCTTCCCTTTTTCTTTTACTTTCATCTCATTCCTCGTCACATTTGCACAGAGTCGGACACTTGTCATTTGCTCCTTGTATTTCCTGAGGCCCCCATACGTTGTTGCGTTATCAATGTCACCCGCACGACAGTCGGTTGACGTCCATAAACTTCGAATTCTATAGTATTTAGTGTACATATATAGACAACCCAACCGAGTATCCCTCCCCATCAGGTTGAAAATGTGCCACAGTCTCATCCCATCAATGGGACACACCGCTGC
>JABAJT010000044.1:3310-35303 GCA_018850275.1 Tephrocybe sp. 9174TJB
AGTGACTGTAGTTGTCTGTAGTTGTGCCTGTGATGGACTATTAATAGCACTCATCAGTGGCTGTGGAGTTGGTTGCCTGAGCTATGGCCGAGAACTTTTTCCAGGATTCTCTACTGCTTGACTGGAACCACCTCCACAACATCTTAATGCATCCATCTTAAACATCCTATTCATAACTGCCTTGCTATTTCTATTGGAAAACTATTTTCTTGCATGTCCTCATCACGTCGGCAGCCCCCTCAGGACGGATACACCGAAGTTGAACTGGCTTCGCCATACCGAGGCCAATATACAGACTCCACCACTCATTTAAACCAGTCGATGTCCTATCCTCCTGCTCCACCTCCCCTGGAACATCAGACTTCGGATTCGGCAGCACCCTTGCATTCTCCGCAAGTGGCTTTTGCCGGTCATCAGGATGCAGAACACAGACCGATTCCCGATGGTTTGCCTTATCACTCAAAGAGCCGCAATTCAAGCTGGGACCTCCTTGCTGGCATAAAGAAGCTAGAACACTCTTACGAAGAGTTCGACATGCGCAACGCGAGCCAAGCTCACCTCGCCTACGCTGATGGTGACATCCCTAAGACCAAGGTATGAAGTGATGAAATTGTCAAAACAAAAAACTCACAAAGAAACGCGTCGTTTCTAGTTCGTCAGACTATACAACTATCTATTGAACGTGTCTATCGTGACGCGTTGGATCCTATTCATCGTTCCTGTTCTTGCTCTGCTTTGGATACCCGGAATTCTTTCGCTAACCGCGTTCCCCAAGGCCACTGTGTGTTAAAGCTGAATCCTTTGTGATGTAAATGATTAACAACCGTCTTAGATCTGGGGTGTGCGCTTACTATGGTGGAGTGTATGGCTAAGTATCGCTTGGGGAGGTTCGTTCCAACATTTACGTGTGCGACTATTGTTTAACGATTCTAGGATGGTGGGCGGCACTTGCCTTCTCGTGGGTTTGTTTCTATACAAACCAAGTTTAAATACTGACATGTTCTGCTAATTTTTTTGTAGGTTGATTATGCCAACCGTCTTGAGAGCCACCATTGGTGTCGTGGCAGTTGGCACCAGACGCTACATCGACTGGATGCACATATTGCACAGGTGAATTGTTCCTGACGAACTTCGCGCTCGTTCCTGATCCCATTGTAGATATGTCGCTCTATTCGCGTGGACCCTAGCAATCTGGATTTCTTGGGGCCCACTTATTGACAATAGACAAGCAGCAGGCACTGGCAGCAAGAGCGTCCAAGCTTCTGATACAGCTGCCCGTTTACTCTTTGCATTTTTTCTTTGTTCCGCGGTCCTCTTGTTTGAAAAGTTCTCAATTCAATGGATCGCTGGAAAATTTCATGAACGATCTTACGCTGGTTCGCTGGTTCTTATCTTAACTCCTGTGTATGTTGACATAAAACGACACGTGACAGAACGTATTTCTGACCAGAAGTTTGCTGTGAGGTCCCTGGTGACCTTATACCGTAACTCGACAGATATACCCGGAAGGACGGACACCCTTCATGATGGTCCAGCAAAGAGAGGGTCTGTTAACCCCAAACGATTCTTCAAAAAGGTTAGAGAAGGTGTTCGCATGGCAGCGACTACGACTACCACGGCGTTAGGGAATGTGGCTTCGGAAATTGCAGGGAGGTAATAGTGCCAAAAATGCTCATTCGATAGACACTCTACTTACGCGAATGATGCGCAGCTCTGTACTCCAACCCAACTCCCCTCAGGCGATGGTAAAGACTGCCCTGGAGTCTGCCAATAAATCGAGACTGGTACGTCATTTCGAACCAGCGTTGTCAGGGAGTGTGATTCCGAAATGACCTGACAAATTTACTTTAGCTTGCCCGCCGGCTGTTTTACTCCTTCGCAAAGCCAGGTGCAGAATATCTCCTCGTAGATGACATTGCTCGTTATTTCGAATCTCCTGGCGAAGCGGAGCACGTGTTTTCTCTCTTCGACAAAGATATGAACGGTGATGCTTCACGCGGCGAGGTTGAAATGGCGTGCCTGTGAGTGAAAGCTTTTTGGACACCCTCGGTGCCGGGCATTCATCGTCGTTTCAGAGAAATACATCGTGAACAGCTATCGATCGAAAACTCAATGAAGGACCTCGATAGCGCGGTGGGGCGCCTAGACAACATTTTAATTAGTGTTTATGTCATCATTGCCCTCCTCATCATTGCTGTCGCATTGGTAAGTCAACTGAGTATAGCCTGTGAAGCCTTCTGACGCGGCCCATCTATAGGAAGCACAGCTCGCTACGCTGATCACGGGGGCTGGTACCCTTATTCTCGGTTAGTGCCTATGTATTTGAAGATCTTGGAACTTCATTGATCATATATCGTAACACACAAGGCCTGAGCTGGCTCATCGGTGGAAGTTTACAGGAAGTGCTTACGAGCATCATTTTTTTGTTCGTGAAACATCCCTTTGATGTCGGTGATCGAGTTTGCATTTCCAAAGAAAATTATACTGTCAAGGAGATTCGTCTCCTCAGCACTGTGTTTCTTGATTCAAACAGTACCCTGGTTCAGGCTCCTAATACGGTATTAAATACAATGGTGAGAAGATTGCACTCCGCGGGCTGGTCTTCGCTAAAAAAAAATGCAGTTCATTCAAAACATTCGTCGTAGCCCACAGGTAAGAGGACATCATCCAATACTTAGTATCTTGGCTCATCGCAAGCCAGATGTCAGAGACGTTCACGTTTGATGTTGCTTACGCCACAAGTTTCGAAGACCTGGAAAAATTGCGAGATAAGATGTTAGCCTTCATCCAAGCAGAACGGCGTGATTACCAACCCGCTTTTGACGTTGTTGTCAAAGGTGAGTTCCGAGTTTCTGGAGTTCGCTTTCTGTTTGGGTGAATCAATGCTGATCATGACTCATCGGTGCAGACTTCCCGGCTCAAGAGAAAATGACGCTGGCGGCTGACATAAAATATAAAAGCAACTGGCAACATGGCACCCTGAAAGGTCAGGCGAACCGAGTCAATTTGGTTTGTAACTCACTTCTTGATCGTAGCTAATCGGCGAAACAAGTGGATATGTGCATTAAAAACTGCTCTGGCCGAACTCAAAATCTATGGCCCAGATGGGGACCCCAATGCACCCCCTACTACCGCACGATATACTGAGGTTCCTTATGAAGAAGTCAAAGCCACGGAGCATCAGGAACAAGAGGGGATAAAAATGCCTCAACCAGGTGGAATACCGGCTGCAGCAGGGTGGCAGCTTACAGATAAGCAAAATGTGATCGGTAGGTTGTTTCTTTCATCGCTCACAGGATAACTGACAACCTTCTCCTATCAGTTGATGAAACGACCAATGTCTTTGGTGAAAGTAGTGAGGTATGTCTCCCCTTGGAATCGGGCCTTGAAGATTCATTCTAATCACGTATGTGTAGCTTTATATGACAAATCCCATGAACTCCCAAGGCCCTGGTGGTAACCTGCGTCAGAGGCCTCCAGGTCCTTCAGTGCCGCTGTCGGCGACTGCAACGTCGTCCGGCAGTCGGGTGAATGATATTGAGATGGGATCGCGCTAGAATTATCTCCTGTGAATTTTATTGGCACATTTCTGGCAGGAACAGAAATTTACATAAATTTTCTCAATTTCGGACATACATATTCCTGTTGTATTGTCGTAACGAAATCAAAAGCTGAAGCCTATCACCCATTAAGTACATTTTAGATACTAAGATAGAGGCAAACAGATATTGATACAATATGGGTTAAGGTTTTAAAGTTGTGACCCATGTAAAATATTACACGTTCCAACCGTTAGCCTGTTGTTCTGGGCTGCCCCATCCAGCGCTCGCAGCACTGCTACTCGCACCTCCAGTCCACGCACCGGTAGCACCCCCACTAGTAGCAGGGCTTGCGGACCACGCATTGGTAGAAGCGCCTCCGCGGGATGGAGAAGTACTACCCCAAGCGGGGGAAGTGCTGGCCCAACCACCGCCGCCAGTCGCCCCCCAAGCCCCGTTGGCACCACCACCACCACCGCCGACCCACGCATCAGCAGCAGCGGCCCCATTTGCCTGGGGTTCTGCTCCCGTGAGTGCGTCCAACTCGGGTTGAGATTTAAGTCCAAGAATCAAATTGGCTAATTTTGTTTGCAGTTCCGCCAGACCCTATAAGAAGCACAAGATGAGACGTCAGTGACACCGGAAGAACGTCGACCGAACCTTCATGACGACTTCTTGCGGGCCTAAACTGCCATCGGTCTCAACCTCGAAGTAAAACTGCCGTGGTCGCGCGTTGAAATCGAAAGGTTCGTTATCGCGAGGTGCTTCCTCTTCTTGAGCATTCGCGCTGAGAGGCCATTCTTCCCGTTCGTTCTGTTCGAACCAATGCGATGTATGCCGTAGTTTGTTGTAAGGATCGTACTCGAAAGAAACAGCTGAACAAGGCGACCACTTGGCATGCTCCTTGGCAATGCCCTAAGCTGACATTCAGATATTCTCGCGGCTCATAAGATATAACTGCAACGCTGTACCTTTTTCGCCACACACCTCAGCTTCAACTGTTGCCCTTTGCGAATTTTGCATATTAATATTGGAGAAGAACCATCATCTTGAGGTGAAATATGAGCTTGCATAATCCGAGGGCAAGCAAGACCTGTACCTTTCCCAACTGGGCTCCCAAAACCCTCACCGCGCTTTGATAACTCCTCAGTTCCACCATCTACCGCTTCCGCCCAGGTATGCAATGATCCAGCTGGTATCAGATCCAAGTGATGGCTTGTAACGTCCATTGTAGAGTCGTCGTTACATTGAACATTGAGAGTCAACATTAAGGAACAAGCGTCACATCCAGCAAGGCATGTACAATCCTGGGCGAAGTGTTAGCATAAAATATGAGATACAAAATCAAAATAGCTCACCCTTGTATTCCGTATTGCTTCATCACAATTTGAGCTCCCCAAAGGTATCATCCCCAAACGATGCGCAATGAACTCGTCGGGAAGAACGGTTGTGTTTATTTCAATTTCGACCATGTCAATGGCTATTTCACTGTTTAGAATGATCAATAAAACTCAGTTCATTCCCATACCAACAGTGGGTATATCTGCCATCATGACTCTCCGAAGGGAATTCGCAAAGCTAGACGAAACATTGGTTCAATACCATTTTGGCAGAATAGTTTGAGATTTGACCCACGCAAGATCAACATTTTTTAGAACGAAGTTTACTCGATCTTTCTTGAGTTCACGTATGTGTACTGTAGGCTCGAGGTCATCGTGTCCTTGCATCGTGAAAGTCGAATATACTCGTCAAGTTCTAAAGCACCAGCGTGACTGGAGCACAAGAGATTTCTTCATCAACGGCCATGGTCAATAGTAACAAACAACGCGTCCATTGTAACGACGATGTCCAGAAAAGACTCTGAGACGCTACGAGCTCACTCACTCATGATCTGGCTTTACATGCCAGCATCAGCCTCGTGGATGTACAGCTTGGCGAATACACAGAGTGTTCTACTTCTCTCGGTCTGTCTTTTTGCCAATGCACCCACATGTTGCGATGTAGCAGTAAAGGATACGAACCATAAGTCATCGAGTATGTTGTGTGAAGCTATCAGATGTGAGTGACTTCTATTGCAGTTGATATTGACCACGGGTCAGTTTCTCCTGGTGAGGTGTGCCTGAAGGCTGAGTGCGACAGCCTGGTGGTGTTGAGTACTCTCCCCCATACTGGACCAGTACTCGTTCAAGTGAGTTGACATAAACTGTCCTCTTTTCACCGGTCCGAGCTAACACATCCAAAGTAAGAGATCTCTGGTTTCTTGAACATCCCACCAAGGGTATCTATAATAGCTGTGAGTTCCTGGACGTTTGATTGTGTCAATAATAACATTGTGACTGACATTGCTCAGGCCGCCATGTCGCCATGGCCCATATCAGCGAGCAATCGTACTCTGTCATATTATATATGTAGCAGGCATCTTCTATCATCTTCGGCTACTTGCCCTTAGATCAACTTGAATCTGATCGAAATGAGATCGTCTTTGTGCACCGGAGGCATATGTACAAAGGGGACCCGCCATTATCGCACCCGAGGTGCTCTCAAGAAATCGGCTTGGGCACTTCTCTGTCAGTAGAGTCCAGGTCCAGTTTTCAGACTGTCAGGTGTACCATTGCAGGTCTGTCTTTCGGCAAGACACGCAGGACCGACGAGTGGTTCCGAAAGGTGTACTACTATGAAACTTTGTTGTCCTCGTCGTTGTAGCTTCATGACGCACATGAAAGCTTGCGAGATACCGGCGCCCGTACTGGATGCCGAAAGAAGAGGCTAGCGAGGGTGGGAGACGAGGATCTCGGATAAAGGAGCCCTCATGCGGTAAGGAAGCAGAAACCGCGGGAACACGAGCTGCCGCGGAAATGGGAGAGGTCCGTCTCCCAACATCATTTGTTCTGTAATAGCCCTGACTGTGATCATAGTATTGGAGAGTTCCGTGGACTGACAGCCATTCCCTTTGCAAGCCAAGTGCATTTCCATAAAAGCGCGTGGTCCCAAAAATGAATCTGTAAATCTTTCCTTTCCATTCAACTACATAGCCGATGTCCTGGACTCCAGTGCGAACACTAGAGCAGAGTAAGTCGCTCAGTCTCGCTTCGGCACCCCCATCCCCAACCGATAACGCTTCACAGCCGAGGCTATTCTCACTGCTCCTGGCCATATTCATGAAGTAGAGGATATTATTCTCGATGGACGGCCACAACGTGTCTACAAGAATCTGTGGCCATCTGTCCGGTCATTCTGGATAAACTCGGTTGAAAAATATCGGCATTTGACTTACATCGTTTTCGAATCCCAACGATTTACCTACAATGAGATACATCAACGCGCTATCAAGGTAGCCGCTCTCTTTCGCCACGTATATGGCATAAATAAAGGTACTTGTACCATTTAGTTTCACGCTCAGTCCTAAGCCTATCGGCATTGACACCCGACCTAGGCGACAGAGTTGGTATTTGCTCTCGCAATTGCCCAGATTACTTGGTGGCGTTTTGGGCCAGTCGTAAGTTTCCCGCTGGATTTCTCCAATACAGCCACTTGATAGATTTCTAGATCTACTTGGCGCCATTCCCGCTCTGGTAAATGCGTATGCCTAAATCCGCCTGATGCCATTTTTCCGTTATTCAATTTTCCGACAGCTGGCTTCCTCTGGAACCCCTGCGTCATTGCCTATCTTACACAGAATGCAAACTAATCATGGTCGACCCCGAACGCGCTGACAGACTAGAACCTGCAGTCTTTGACTTGCTCAAAGATACCCCAGCCACAGGATTCTTGGTGTTTGATAGTCGCGAGGGAAGGCAATGGCAAGGCATGCAATCCTTCAGCAGGACTGTAGACTGTTATTATGGGGACTCTGCCGGCATCATGACACAAGACCCGCATATACTGCCCGAAGATAACGCGATGATTATGTTCACTTCAGGTGGGTGCTATCGTCGTCTGTCAGATTGGGATCCTCGTTAACGCCCCTCTGGGCTCGTAGGGACTACCGGTTTACCCAAAGGTGTACTCAGCACGCAGCGCCAATTTCTGTCCAACATTCCCAATGTGAGTCATCTTTTCGCCGTCACAAATAAAATGCTTACCCTCATAGGTTATGGTCGGCGGCCTGAGAGCAGGCCTGCGAAGAGGGGAGGAATACCCTGACCTTGACCAGCAGGATATACCTCAGAAAGGTATATTGGTCGCAGTGCCGTTATTCCATGTCACAGGAACAACTAGCTTCTCGGTATGTTATTACATTCTTAATCCATCACCTGCTTGACACCCTGTCAGATGATGGCGACTGCAACGGGCATGAAGATCGTTCTGGCCTCAAAATGGGTGGTAGAAGACGGTATGCCCTTCCTTGTATGATAACAGACACTTCGAATGCTGATGGTAAACCGCCACAATCAGCTGTAAGGTAATTTCTCCCATTATTGCTACTCACGCATAACGTTAAAGCTATACCTAGGCTGATCAAACAGGAGAATGTGCGCGTGGCAGGAGGGTATGCGCACTCCCCAATTCTATTCGGTTTTATCTTATCGACATCTACCTTCACAGTGTTCCTGCCATGGTTTCAGATCTCACCGAAAGTTCGTTGGTTGGACACTCCATAGATGGCCTCCTCTTTGGAGGTTCTCCCGCCCCTGATAGCCTCGTCCCAAGGGCTCGTGATGCGTTCCCTTCAGCAATGATGTGCGTTTTACCTCTTTTCTTGGTTGATACACCAGATTGAAAATTTGCACCAGGATTCAAGCCTATGGCTTGACTGAGACAAATTCCGTTTCAGTCTCAGTGAGGCTTCTTTTTAACTGTTGCAAAAAATCATTCTCAACATCATGCAAGTTTGCTGGTGAAGACTACACAGCTAGGCCTACAAGCACGTCAGTCAGTCTCCCCCGGTTTGCGCGCACTGGTAACTGACTGGATTTGTGCCACTTAGCGGCCTTGCATCCCCCGTGAACGAAATTAGGGTTGTCCATGACGAACGAGTGATGCCTCCCGGCAGTATCGGCGAAGTTTGGCTGTACGTTGTTCCCCCTTGTCTCGTTAGGAAGGTCACTGACTTTTCCCTCAGGCGTGGACCTAATGTCATGAAAGGGTATTGGGGTGAACCAGGTATATTCATTTTTAAATTTCTGAAGCCCTATTTGTCCTAAGCACGGAGGTGTAGAGGCCACGAAGAAAGTTCTCACTCCTGACGGTTGGTTGAAAAGCGGCGACCTCGGGTACCTCGACGGGGAGGGCTTTCTCTATATCAAGGATAGGCGTAAGTTGATTCTTCCTCTCGAAGGAAACCATAAAGTTGACATCACGTACCTGTATAGTCAAAGATATCATCATTCGGGGTGGAGAAAACATTGTAAGTACAGATAAGTAAGCCCTCTTCCCTCCAAAATAATCACACGTCCGTCGTCGTCAGGATTCAGTGTCCGTGGAGAATGCTCTTTATAGGGATCCCCGGATTCTGGAAGCCGCGGCAGTGGGTGTCCCTGACGAACGTCTCGGGGAACTCGTCGCGGGTGTCGTTTCTGTGAAATCGGCATATCAAGGCACCGTGACCGAAGCCAGCTTGATAGCAGTAGCTCGAAACCAGTAGGTTCTTTGACATGCAAACTACGCAAAATGTTTTTGACGAATGTCTCTTCAGTCTACCCAGGTTTGCAGTACCCGTGATGGTCGTCGTCCTCGACGAACCGCTTGGTGAGTTCTTTCCCGCATGCTGAGCTGCTTCAAAACTGACTGGCCCTTGCTCTACCTCAGAGCACACACCCTCGGGGAAAATCATAAAAGGAGAACTTCGGCAGATTGCTCGAAGACAATGGGAAGCGCGTCGCCGTAATGGGACAGCCGGTCAACCCCTCGCGAATCTATGACAATTTACTATCAACTTGAAGATTATTCAAGTTATTCGATCGCATTGTAGGCACATGGAGGATTCTATACTATCATTTGCATTTTAACGACAACAGATACCCACTGACATGTATTCAAACTCATGACCTTCTCGCTCAGAGATAAAATGTACTTACGATACTTGTTTAACGTCCCTATGTAGTAGTAGTAAAATGCGGCACGGTGATGGTCTATTTTTGTTCCTTCCATGGATTACATAAGCGCCAATATTTCCTTCGTGCACTTACTCTGTTAAAATGCTCAAAACATCTGTTCGCGCACATGTACGCGCAATATGAACGACGAAGTCTCCCAACTACCACCAGAAAGCGACTCCGAACATCCATATATCTCCCAATTCCGTCTTCACCTTACCGAGGTCCGCGCTCATCTAGCTGGTCTCGACGGCGACGACCTCCAACCTTCCTTTATTCCCCCCACAGGATACTGGACACCATCGGAAAAGAATGTATTTTTCCACGCTCTCAGTGTTCATTCGCGTCTCAGGCCCGATTTGGTTGCCGCATCTATCGGGACAAAATCGGTGGTAGATGTCTGCGCATACATCGACCATTTGGACAAAGCCATTTCTCGCGATAGGCGTGTTCTTCTTCCGAGATCTGAACTACCGTGTGCTTTCGAGGTCTCTAATGCTTGGGCTCTCAGGGAGGAATTCATTGCGGAGGACGCCATTTCTCTCGAAGCAAGTTGGATGAAAGAAATATTACTTCTCCAACGTGAAGAGGAAGTGGCGGCCAAAAGAGCCGCTTCACAAGGAGGTGCACAAACTATTAGAGATGAAGGTGCCGTTAAAACTCTAGACACCTGGGAGAACGACAAACGGAGGCATTGGAGCCAAGAGGATGCACTCAGCAAGCTGGATGTTCATCATCTGAAGGTCATGGAAAATATCTTGAGGGATAAAGAAGGTGGTGATGTCAATGCAGAAGATTCTCAGCCAGAGGATCAGGAGCCAGAGGAGCTTGGGTGCTTGCCTCCCCCAGATAATGAACCGCCGGACCGCATTCCCCAGACCTCTCTCGTCAGTGACGGGATGATCGATCCTGTTCTCCTCCAACTTTCGGGTGTCCCGGTGCCTGATCAACATTTTGCCAAAGATCCTTCGTTCCAACAGCACCCTGAAGCTCTGGCACACATCGAACACCCTCACGACAGGCTCCCTGTGTTTAGCGCCGCTTCTTCTCCGCCACCCCCACCACCTGCCCCTCTCACCCTTCAGCCTTTAGACTATCCCCGATTGCCGAGCCCTGAAGGTGACAGGGAAACCGCGGTCGATCATGCAATTCTCAGCCCAGCCTCACGTAGACGCATCCAAAAACGGCTTCACATGCGGCGCAAACGTGCTGCTCAGCGTGGAGAGGTTGTGATCGAAGCTACAGCGAAACTTCGCCCAGGAAGGAAAGCGAAGCAACGACAAAATTTATCTAAGCCTCGTGGAAGGAAATCTACTGCAGGGTCTGAGCTAGGTGAGGACGAGGGGGATACTGTGATGGATCTCGATCAGAATTATGAGGACGCTGCCATGTCGACCAAACTAAGCGCGCCCGAGGAGGTATCACAGGAAGTCGAAGCTGATAAGGAGGACGAGGGGCATGATAGCGATGCATCACAAGCCCAACGTCGCAACAAAGGTGGCATGACAAGACCTTACAAAATCAAGAGGGAATTCGCGGCCAAGGGCATAGATGCCGATACCTTGATTGACGGAAGTCTGGGACTATTCCATCTATCGAGCCTCAGCAGGCTAATGACGTGAGATTCTATTCCTTGTCCTTGATAGACTTATGCTGATCTCAGGTGGACAGGTTCTACAAATCCGGATACGACGTTAAGGGCTCGAACGCAGCTACCTCCATCTCTGCAGATACTATACGGCTACTCTCCGCTATCCTCGTGGAATTTGTGACTGAAGTCGTCAATCGATCTATCACCTCGCGCGAGCAAGAAAATTCCATGAAAGCTGGTATCAAAGTTTATCATCAGACAAGTGAAGATGTGCGTTCTTCATAGATCTCCTACACGTCTTATGATACTCATACAGGGGCAGATTACAGCCGACAACGTGACACATGCTCTGGAAATAATGGGAATGGTTGGCTTAACCAAGGAACAATATTTCGCGCAACTATTGGGAGAAGACCTGCCGGAGGAACGTGAAATACAAAAAGAGGATGATGATGAAGGAGCCGACGAGTCTGATGGCGCAGGGGAAGACGACAACGATGAAGACGAAAATGACCACTCTATCGGGGAGGCATCCACCACTTTCCCTCTCCTCCTCCCAGTCCATCGCGAAACTCACCCGCCGCTAATTAGTCTGCCAAAATCTACACAACTTAATGTTTCAGCTCCTTCTGGACGTTCCGTCTCTGTGGAAGATCACCTATTGCCTACAGAGATGGACGACGGTGAATTTTTTGTGGAATTAGACGACGAGATGGATTTAGATGCCGCAGAACAAGTACTTGCATTCGAATACGAGGCTGAACTTTGGAGGATTTTCGGGAGATAGGCTAGAGCAGGCTATTTTTTCGGTCATACGGATAGGTGGATATAATGTGCATATATATAATACAGGGCATAGACACAGATAACTTAGGCATATATAGATAGCATTTTGTGGCATCTTTGGTAGCATCAGCCTTAGTAATAGTATATAACCTATAATTTTGCATTTGCCTCATCCCGAACCCTTGCGATGGCCTTCCCCCAGGTCTCGCGACGCTCGATGGCGGCGAGGCCGTCCGAAAGTTTCTCCAAAGAAAAGATCTGGTTGTACGTGACAGGGTTGGCCTTGCCAGAAGCAAAAAGACTAGATAGGAATTAGTAAGAAATCTAGTCTAGATTGACTAGTGGGATTTGTACTCAAGCAATGCTTTCCACACAACAGGAATTCGGCTCTGGTCATGCTCTAAACGCAAGAATCAGAGAGTCACAATTTGCAGAATGATTTCAAACTGACTGGAATATGCTCCCCAATGTAACCCCACGAGGGACACATTTTTCAGAAGCACAAGGTTCATAGGCACCTAGAGGAAAACATAAGAAACTGAATATAAGCTGTGGCAGGAATCGTGCGCACTTTTTCAATCGTCCCAGCCGCAAAGCCGATGATCAGTGCTCGCCCTTTCCATGCAATGCATTTGAGAGAATCTAGTCATCAAATCAGAAATAAGACGTTCAGTGACTGCACATAAACCTACCATTGATAAGGCCGACCGGGTCGTAGATCACGTCGACACCTTTGCCACCGGTCAATTTCAACACTTCCTTTTGCCAGCCAGGCTTAGAATAGTTGACGCCAAAGTCAGCACCACCGTAACGTTTGGCGATGTCAATCTTCGTCTCTGAACCTGCTGCTGCAATTACTTTGGCACCGAGGACTGTTAATATGGATCGTCAAATTCATGGTTTTACTTGCAGGAACTGCTGAGAGTACCTTTAGCAAGTTGAACAGCGGCAATGCCGACGCCACCTGCAGCAGCGGTTACTAACACCCATTCACCTAAGAAGGTCACCGAGCGTTCAAGACAGAGTCACACGACCCCACTTACCAGGCTTAAGTTCAGCTCGACCAACCAAGGCTTCATAGCTTGTGGGCCAAGTGATGAAAAGGCCTAGCACAACTTGTTCATATGCGATAAAGCAGCACCAACAATCTCTAGCCTCACCTGCGCCTTGATCATATGTCATCGTATCAGGGAGGGGTAATATCCGTTCAATATCCGCTGCGACCTTGTCTGCATATGTCCCCTGGCCTGCACCAAATACTCGATCGCCTGGCTTATAGGAACAACCCTCAGGGATGGGGGAATCCTTAGAGATCCTCCCTGCAAACTCCGTGCCGAGTACAAAGGGCAAAGGAGGTTTGTGTTGATATTTACCCTGTGTCTGGAGAGTCTATAGATCGAGTAAGAACACGATAACAACCAGTCATAGACACTGAGAGCCATACATCGAAGAAATTGAGGCCTGCACTGTAGACGTCGACAAGGACCTGACCAGGGCCCGCCTTGGGTTCGGGTACGTTTGTTGATAAGGGGATCTGTGAGTGGTGCTTGAGCTCTGAAACGACGAAACCGCGCATTTTTCTACGTGAAGGGGGAAAGGTGTTGA
This sequence comes from Tephrocybe sp. 9174TJB, assembly GCA_018850275.1. Taxonomy (NCBI): domain Eukaryota; kingdom Fungi; phylum Basidiomycota; class Agaricomycetes; order Agaricales; family Lyophyllaceae; genus Tephrocybe; species Tephrocybe sp. 9174TJB. The sequence goes on from JABAJT010000044.1 coordinate 16,867, forward strand.
GTGTGTTGCAGTTAGGCGCTCGTATTAATGCAACTCCGGCTTCTCACAATGCCGGTACTGAGCATCCACGTGGCGGTCCGGGCACCCGTGCCAGGTCGCGTCACGGTGCCTTCAGCCTGCCACCCAACTCCAATGTTGGGTCAGTCTTCCACTTCCTCTCTTGATCTATCCTTTTACTGAACACAAACTCCAGTCATTGGCCTCACCGGAGGCATAGCAACTGGAAAATCCTCTGTTTCCAAGCTTCTAAAGGCCAAGAACATCCCTGTCGTTGACGCTGATATCCTAGCACGAGAAGTCGTCTTACCAGGGACCAAAGGCCTGAAAAATATAGTCAAGGAGTTTGGGCCAGAGGTTCTCCTGGAAAACGGCAGCTTGGACCGCAAAAAATTGGGAGAAATCGTGTTCAACGATGAGGCAAAGCGGAAGAAACTGAACGCCATTGTGCACCCAGCTGTACGATGGGCCATGTTCTGGAAGGTCATAAAGCTCTGGGTTGACAGCGAGAAGTACTGTGTACTTGATGTGCCCCTTCTGATTGAGGGTGGACTGTGGAAATGGGTGGGCCAAGTGGTCGTTGTGTATTGGTGAGCTTTGATGGTAATGCAAGCAATGTCCGCATCTAATAAATCTTCCTCTCCAGCTCTGCCGACATTCAGCTTCAGCGTCTTATGGCCCGGGACAGTTCAACCCGCGAAGAAGCGTTGTCGAGACTTAACGCTCAAATCCCTATTGCCGACAAAGTGGCGTACGCCGACTTTGTCATTGACAACTCTGGTACATCTCAAGAATTGGGAAACCAGGTCGACGCGTACGTCGAGAAGCTTAATAAGGAGATCGGCCATCTTTGGTGGATTGGATACGTGCTTCCTTTTGTGTCGTTGTTCAGCGCCATCTGGATGCTGGTGTCGCGCCGTTTCCGGAAAAAGTCAGGTAAAATCTCGGAGTCGAACAAAACAAAATGATCATCCATTTTCTCCATCATGAATTTCATCCATGAGGATAAGAAGTCATAAGTGTAGTAAACATCTGTAAACATCTTAGCACAGTGCAATCGAGTCAATTCCTGCTTCACAGCGGAACAACGTCGTGTTCTATCACTCGATGGCCGACGTACACCTCAAAATTGAGTGCACATAAACAGAAATTCACTTGGTCGGTTTTTGATACTGGTATCTGTAATTACATTTAATTTGTCCAAAATTTGGTCCATGCACTTATGTCGTTTTAGCTGAATGCAAAGCCTTCGCCACCCTCATTGATTGCTAGCAGCAGTTGTTGACGGAGCATCTCGTAAGATGTGTATTGTGGAAGGTCGATCTGGTTGAAGCCTGGAGGTAAATGATATCAGGGCATCATTCATTAAGAGTAGAATATAACCACGAACAAGTATGAGCCTGCGGCAGGCGGTTGGACTCCCCATACGCCTTATGAATTGAGAACCTCTGGACTCCTTGTACACCCTGAAGATCGACAAACCCATTGAGCGGGACACGTGAGGTTCCAGTGGCAAAGCTAAGAACTTTGGCACGCTCGTCACGGTTGAAAGACTTGAGAGCTCGCCACCACCAGACGATGTTTGGGTCAGAACTACTATACCCGTTGTACTCCGTTGCAGCTCGCCATTCATCTACATCAATGTCAGGTGTGCCAGAGATGAGGAGCTCAAGTTCTTTTTCGTTGAACTAAAGGGAGCCAAAATATGGTTAATCCAGCGTACGAAGAAATTATGAAAACACATACAATGGTAATAAGATCCTTTGGTATAATCTCATAGAAGCCGCTCGACAAGCTCTCAATCTGCTTTTCAATCGACGAGTACAGACGATACTGAGCCGATAGTTGCACGAACTCGCGTTTGTTTTCTTGCGTCACAGAAATGGTTTCACCGCCTTCTTTCAAAGGCACAATGCGATTAACACCAAACTGGTGAAAACATCAGCTTCAAGACAATCCCATACATTACAAAATACGAACCTCATCTGCCTCGACACTGAAAGTCAAATCCAGAACGGTAGGGTCGTTCTCAAGGATCCAGCAAAGGGAATTATAATACTCCGGGTCGACCCACTCAACGTCCTTATAGTCGACTGGTTTACCCAACAGCTGACGGTACAAGCTGCGGGCGAAGTATGCGTCTAGTAGTCGTCCATCGTATATAGCCTTTCCGATAACACGGCCGACGAACTTGAAGAACGTCAGATGTTCAGGATTGACCCAGGAATTCTTGTTCGGCTGATAGGTGAGCTTATCGGCGGCACATGGCTGGAACAAGGCGTTGTTGGGGTCAAACATCTGGCGTGCAAGGATCTGGAACCATTCCCTAGTCACACCGCCTGCGTCTACACCTTCTTCATCGTAAAATCGGACGCTAAGCTTGCCGTATTTGATTTGATCGCCCGTCTTGCGTTGCAGGTGTTGGAAGCTATCCTCAAAGACTCGTGCTCTCCGGACATTCAGTTGCAATGTACCGTGGTGTTCGCGGGAATGAGGTCGACGATGTAGTTGTTGGTTGAAGTAGTTCCGTTTATTGTCGAAATCTAGCACCCTTGGATTGTGCACCAAGAGAGAGAAAGAGCCACTCATCAACGAGGGGTTGTTACGGACCATCAGATTAAGAACCTTCCTGTGATTGTCGGTGAACGTCACGAAGAGGTCCTCCATTGATTCTCCAGACGCCGAAGGTATCTTGGGTGACAACGATCCTCGCAATGCTCGTGGCACATTCGATGTGCTTTTGGACCCGACATATTTGCAGACGACCATCAAAGCTTCGATCAGCGGTAAAAGGACGGTGGCGATGTGCTCTGTCGAGGGTTTTTCTTCGACTACTGAGAGACAATTGCCCAATCTCTGCCATAGTCCTGAAAATTGGAATGATTCATAAATAGTTTGAACCTTCTCGACGTCTTCACTACTTGCAGATTCTGCGGAAGCTGACGGTTTCGGCGTATACATGTAGTCGATGGTCTTCAGGACACGTAAGAGCCTAGCTTGTACAGAAGAGGCAGGTGAGAACTTTGAGGCAACAGAGGACAGCAATATATCTCCTTCGGAACTTTGCAACGCTATCGTAAGTTCGTCCAAGTCAGCTGACAGACTCTGACCAGCTTCTTGCGCCTTGGCCTTGAGTTCCTGCGCAACAACATCACGAGCATCGGGAATATATGAAAGGTGCTGGATGAGGGCAAGGCTCTGTTGGAATGTCCGACCAGAACATTCGCCCACTGTCAAGATATTGACAATGAAGCGAAGGACAGCGTGAGGTATTTGTGGGGGGTTAGCCAGAAGTATCTTTTCCTCGACGGCTTCTATGGAGGCAGGTGGCTGAGAGGATACCGGAGGAGCAGCTTCACCTAGTCAATTATAATGTTAGTTCAGGGTAATAACAGAGAATGCGATTCGTCTTGAACTTACCAGTCGTCAAGGCACCACCAGCCTCCCGCTGCTCAACTATACTTTCTGGTGGAGCGCTTGGCCCATCTGAGTCCCGAGATGGTTCTACCTGTGGAGCTAAGACTGTGTCTGATGCCGAAGCTGGTTCTGCAACAATCCTTTTGTCCTTGAGACTTGCAAGAGGCCGTGTGACTGTGGCTAGTAGGCTCACAACGGATTCCATGATGGCAGGGGTTCTGAGAAGAGTTTGACGATCCAATAGTCCAAGCAGCAATACAATGGGGTAGTGGGTCTGCGGCATCTGTTTCTCCTTTCCTTTGCCTTTTTTGGAGGATGCAGATCGACGAAGGCCAACCGGAAGTTCGTGTTCGGTCAGGAAGAAAAGAGAAGACAGTTCATTTGAACTGACAATGTAAGTCAAGGCTTCCAGGCAACGTTGAACGACGAGGTCCGGAACAACCTCATTTTGCGAGTTGAGTGCCAAGTTCGACAAGTAGTCCGATCCTGCCTTTTGCTTGCCTAGAGTTTTAGCAGTTGGCACTTTTGTGTTCCGCACCGACATCTGTGCAAAACTTTTGTCTACGGCTGCAAGGTCACCGGTACCGTCTTGTAAGATGCTCAACAGAAGGTTGAATAGCTCCGTTCGAGTCTTGGAATTTTCACAAAGGTTGACGAGGACGCGGTAGAGAGAGTTCTTCTTCAAAACTTGGGGGAAGAACAGAAGGCGAACGAGCACAGCTACTCCCACTTTGTCCAGAAGTTGTATAGCATCGTGTTGGGGTGCGGGCTTCCTTGTCGTATTTGGTGGAATGGGCCCGCCACGGGTAGCCGTGTTTCGAGCAGAAACTCGGGGATGCTCTCGCCCTTCACGGTAGGCACCAACCTCTGCAAGTATATGAGAGGGAAGGGTCTGGATAAACCCTTCCTCTTGTTCCATGAGGACGGTTTGGCGCAGTGTAGGTTCAAGGCTGGCAAGGAAACTCGCATTGTCCATCTCAGCTGGAGCACCTGTAGGGGGAGCACGTGCCCTTTGAGCAGCTTCTTGTTGGATAATCTCGGCGCGGATTTCGGGAGGTAACGCATCGAGGAACTCGGAACTAATCTGCGAATCCGCAGGGCGTTCTACTTGAGCAGCACGTTGATCGCGAACATGTTGATTCAAAACTTCTTCTCTCATATCATCCGGAAGAGCTTCTAGGAATGTAGGATCGATCCCTGTGTCGGTAATGTCGACGGCGCTCCCGTGTATCATCACGGTGACGCGTTCAACAGCTGTCGGGATGGAACTTGATTCGGGCTGAGCAGAAGGGCCTGCATCCGCGGGGGCAGATGTGCCAATGTCAGAGGCGTCGGCCATGTCGGCGTCAGTGTCAGTTAATCCAGGTTCCTCCATAGCTTGATCTTCGGATTCTGTCACTGTGACATTGGCCTCAGTTGTTGCAAGAGGCTGTGTGGAACCAGACGCCGCAGTGTTAACCTCGACAGGTTCGGATTTTGCCTTCACCTCTCCTGCAGCGTTCGCCTCAGCCTCAGCAACGACCTTTGTTTCTGCCTCAGCCTTCGCACGTGCTTCAGCCTCTTCCCTCTCCCTCTTCTCTTTCTCCTCAAGGGCTTTGAGTTGCTTGATGGCTTCAACAGCTGCCGGCAACAATGCCAATATAAGGTGCGGTGTAAATTTGTTCAATCTGTCCGCCACGAATTCCCCGTTCAAGATTTTGACCTCTTGTGCCCATCGCTGTCCCGTGAGTAGTGGGTCTAGTTCCCGCCCAATTCGATCGTTTGCACCTGAGGGTGATTCTACTCGGATAGCAGAAGGGAAGACTCCATTTTCACCCCTGCGATGCTGAAGATACCCTCGATCGAGATTGACAACAGCTCCAGCAGGGACTTCCAGACGAATAGTTTCTGGGCCACCGACAACCCGAGCACGCATGACGTGGTGGATGAGTTGTACGGCACCCCCTGCCATGAGGTCATTGATAGTTTGGCCGAGTTCAGGACCTCCGCCAGCTATGCGATGCACATGACGAGAAATACGAGGTTGATTAGAAGGGGTATGATTCCCAGGTGTCGATGTGTCGAGCAAAAGAGGATGGGTTGTCACATCAGGTTGTATGGCAGAGTTCCTTGACCGGCCAAAAATATGATTGTCATCCACTGTATCAATATTGTTAACTAAATCGGCTTGCAAAGACGGCAACCACCTACCTGTATCGCGGCGTCGCTGCATAAAAACGGTGCCATCTCGATGAGCTGCATTGAAGAAGGCATCAAAGCCAAAAGCTTCTTCAGGGTTGCCTCCACCAGGATTAGTGTAGTCTTCCTCATCAGAGGCATTGTCGTCAACCTCATGGTCTTCTTCGTGAATGATTTGTATTGGGACTGAAGAGTCAATGGATCAGAGCTGGAACAACATCAAGTGACGCGAGTCTGACCAATGTTATTATGTTCATCTTCTTCGTCTATTTCCCCTCTACCCATCCTGACACCGTCTATATCACCGTGAATGTCCTGGGCGTGATCAATTAGGGGTCAGACTCAGAATAGCGACCCTTCGACATTCAACATACCTGCCACATTACGTCGTCATCATCATCATCGTCGTCGTCGTCGTCGTCGTCATGCTGATCTTCTCCTTCATCTCCTTCATCTTCATCGTCATTCTCAACCAAATCCTCATCTTCTTCGTCGCCATCATCCCAGACTTCACCAGTTCCACGGGTATCATCGTCCACGCCTTCATCACCTTCATCTTCAGTGTTTGACGTATGCTCACTCCCAGTATCTTCACCATAGTCCATATCCACATCCTCGTCTTCATCCTCCTCGTCTTCATCCATCTCGTCTTCTGAACCATAGTGGGCATCATCCATTTCCTGGTCATTATTGATTAGGAAGGGCAAATCGTAGTATACGAAATACTTACTCCTCCATACATGCCAAGAGCAGAGTTGCGATAGAGGTCGGGAGTCTCTTCCCGGCCTCCTCGTTCGTCTTCTGAATCCCCCTCTTCATCAGACGACAGGGATGTCTCGCTGTCAGATTTCATGCCCTCAATGGCACTTTTGGATTTGCTTGTCAGTTTGCTCATCTTAATGGCAAGCTTTGTCCTGATGAAATATATCAGCAGCAATTAAACCAATAAAATAGGTTTCGTACAAAAATTCCAGTGGCTTCAAGATAGAGGGGACTAGACCGCGGATGTTTGGATAGTTGAGATCGATCTCAGACAGGGCCGTGGTGAGAGTGGCGACAAAACTTTTCTCAAGCATCACCTTCGCAATGTGGGTCGGATTATCGTCAATCTGCTTGCGATTGGTAACACTGGACTTTACAGTCAAAAGCCGATAACACAATTCCGACAAGGCCAGGAGCCGGCCGTAATGTGCATCTGTATTTTCCGTCGAGGGCGGGTCTTTGATTGTACGGCTGATAGCCTCCAATACAAATTTGCGGACGGATACAAGGTCGGACGAAAGCTCCTTGATATCATGGTTTGGGACACTATCCACGCAAAGCGCAACAACAACGGACATAGCCCAAGTGCAAAGAGTGACGCGATTGTGTGTCTGACTGTCATGTCGCGCTTGAGGGTTTATGGTTCCGAAGGTGATGAGATCGTTAAGAAGGAAGTGGAGTGTGCCCGCCTTGAATTTGTTCTGCTCCTTGGCAGGTGTCTGTGGCTTCCTCTTGGGCGAGAAAGAAAGGAAAGCAATTTTGCATGAGTCGTAGGAGAAGAGCAATTCACTGAGGCATTGCATGAGGAAAGAGACGTAATCGAAAAGTTCAAGCTTGGACTCTGATGAAGATCCGTTGCTCTTTTCAGTTGTCATTGCGGTGGATGAAGATGAAGCATGGGCCCCAGGCGAGGCATCAGTGGCATCTCGCTCAGAGGGTAAAGTTGGAGAGTTAATGGCCTTGGCGGTGGTCATGAGTTCCCCGACGAGGGCATGGATAACACCTTCGACAGTTTCGAGGGGGGCTGAAATCGGGAGGGATGCGGGTGTATCAATCTGCATCTCTGTTGTTCCTTCTGGCTTAGCCTTCTTCTCTTCAGCGGCTGGTGACTCCGGCTTCAGGCTAATGTGTGGGTTGGTAGAATATGGTGAACCCAGGACACAGATATCCCGGGTTACTTCGAGGAAGATATCTGGGTTCCGGAGGGCGAGAGCGCTACAACTTCGTACGTAAGTGGAGATATCGACAATCCTGTTCCTGGGTTGCAAGAAATAGCGCTTGATGGTATGCTGCATGATCTGACGAACTGTCGATGCATCTTCCACAATGTGACGGAAAATAGTAGCAATGTACGGAGAACTTCCAGTCACAGAGGCTTCTTTGACCCGTTTGAGCAAGGTCGCGACTCCTCCGCGTTTTAAGAACTGCAGCGCTGTGTCGTAGTCTCTTGTGAGGAACACAAACAGGCGAAGCATTGAAAGAAATTCATCTGCAGGCAGCCCAGGTGCATCGAGGAGCCGTACACAGAAGTCGAAGACAATCGCCTTCGCTTCAGTAAGAGGTGGGCCAACAGCAATAACTTCGGGGACAATAGGTTCTCCTTCCTTCGGCAGGGTGATGACCCGGGGTTCAGCAGCAAGTGTAAATAATGCCTCCGTGACCAGGAGATGCGTCGCTAACCATCGAGGGGGATGGTCTGGACGATCAACACAAGAGAGCAAGAGAGCAAGCAGGCTATCCATAAGTGTTGCACGCACTTCTTGGCTCAGCAACGAAGGCGACTCAGAAAGAACCAGCGCAAGAAGACGGCATCTGTTAGCCAGCGGCTGCTCCTGGACGTCGTATGCGAAGGGAGAAAAAGTTTTGATATCATCCACAAGGTCTTCTACTGCTTGTTCACGGTGGATGTTGTTGTGGCGGACAAAAATGACATGAAGCTCGAACAGTAATGAAACATGCTCGTCAATGAGGACCAAGGCTTGTCGGCCAAAGCCTGCCCGAAGAGGTTCCCGTGCTTCATCCAATTCTTTCTTCCACTCCTCTGCCGTCTTTCCTGTTACCACCTGGCTTTGGACCGGAGTCGGCGGAGACGAGGCTTCAGAGGATTCCTCAATGGGTACATCGGCCTCTACAGGAGCAGCTTCGGCGGGAGGATCAGTCGCCGTTGAAGGTGCCGCATCATTTTCGGGTTCAGGATCGGGGGGAAGTGGGAAGGGTTGCGAAAGCAAGAGTTCAGTAGCTGCATTCAGATTGTTACTAGTCCGTATAAGAGCACGTTCGACGGCGGATCTTGGGAAGCCCATATCTGTCAAGATTTGGACGCGACCTTCATCGGCACCTGGAGGGCGGGTGTGGATTGCCTGCGGGGGAATGACTCCAGCCCCTGCATCGAAAGTGGACAAATCATTTTTTGTTTCCTCCCCTTCGCCGTTCACGAGTTCCAAAACTGTTTTGACGATAGACTTGGTGACATCTAACGGTGCCGAAATCAACCAAGGAGCACCCCACAAATCTTGCACAAGCGGGAGGGCTGCAGTCCTCAGTTTCACCAGGAAGTTGTGAGCCTCAAAGTAGTTGGGGTCAGTGTCACTTTTGTCGCGAGTGTGGAGGAGAGCCGTCTGAGGTGATTCAACAAGAAATTTGGAAGAGATGATAGGTCGAATGAGTTGAAGAGCCGCTTTAAGTCCAGAAAAGGCAGACGCGAGTTCCCCAGACTCTGGCTTGGTTCGTTCTTCCTCCCCAACCTTCATTATCCTTTCGATGGAACCCATCAAGGTCTGACAAACTTCGACAAGTGTGTGAAATCCACCAGCCTTGTAGAAGGCAAGGATCTCGACGGTGTAGAGTACATGAGTTGTCGACCGTTCTAAAAAAATCAATATTGGAAAGGTTTCAGGCAGCATGAAAGTCGGTCGGCCCACCTTCGAAGAGCAACATACTCCAAACGCCTAGGACCTTGGCGTAGTACGCAAACAAAGCAGACTTGTCATCTATCATTTGAATGACTTGAGTGATCGGTGTTCACAGGCAACAAGCGCCAGCTTACCGAAACCCTTCACGTCAAGATGCTTCACCATCACGTCTGCGACAGTCGCTGAGGTTTCAGTGAGTTGTTTCCTCTGAGCTGGTTCTGGGTTACGCCTGGCCTGGAACATCTTCACCATAGCTGGGTTTGAAATATGAGGTAAGTGGATTCCAAATATGACGGAACGGCTTACATTGGAAAAATGGTGCAAGTGAGGCCGGTAGCCCATGCGCCAGGTGCTTCAGAGCAGTCGCATTCTGCTCTCTAGGCGCTTCGACTCCTTTTGTTTTCGTCTCCTTAACACTGCCCTGGGAAAGAGTGTTGAGTTGCCCTTCGCTGACAGAAGCATTGGTGTCGACATGGAAGGAGCCATCTCCTTCATCGACAAGAGTAGTTGAATGATTGAAGGCAGGCGAAGGGGGTTCAGAGAATAAGTCAATTCCACGCTTGATAAGCCCAATGTTGAGGGCATAATCCTCCCAGATAGCGGCTCGGTGGAGAGCACCGAGTTGGGTGACGACTTCGGGAGACATATTGCTCATCAGAGTAAAGAGTAGGCTGATCGCAATTCGCCCATGTGTATACCCAGATGCAAAAACGTCTGAGAAAAGGGTAATACGAATATGAAGCGTGATAATATCTCGGAAACGTCGATTGGCCGCTTCTTGTTCTTTGACTAACGGACAAAATGATGAGCATCCGAGGAAGCTAAAAGTGAAAGAGGAACTGACCGGAAACTTCAAAGAGAGGCAATAATTTTGAAGGCTCATCGACGGATTTCCAGAAAAATTCAGTTTCGGCGAGAGATTGCTTGACGAGTTGCGACAAGTACTGGACAGTTTCGTCACTTGCCGCTTCAATCAACGAGCGCATCACTTGAACCATCGAATCGGACGAAACACTGTTGGCATAATCGTAAGGAAGGCAAGGCATGCTTGTAAGTTTTCCAAGGAGATTCAGCCCATCAGCAAGGGTGATGAAGTCCCGAATGTGATGTGTATGTTGGAAGAGGCCATCCAAAAACTAAACGGATCAGTTAGCAACTCAAGATGCGCGAATGGCGCAAACTTACCCGACTCAACGCGTCGATAGTCATGACAATTGTGTTGTCGTGTGTCTTCGACTCCGAGAGCTCGTCTTCGTCGGTGGATCCTGTACCCACAACATCTACAACGGGCGCAGAAATTGCAGTGCCACCTTGAACATCCTCCATCGCAATATCCTGATCTTCTGGTACAGAAGGCTCAGTTACAAGTTGGTACCAATGTTTCAAGTTATCCGGGATCTTATAATCCTTGCCCATCTCTTCGATCTTGACGAGAGTTGCCTTGATGGCGTCGAATACTGCATGTTTCAATGATGGATGGTGACGAATGAGCTCATCGATGGATGTTCCAACCATAACGGCGTTTTCCTTCTCGAGTAGCATTTTAAGGTGGCGCTCAGAGGTGAAGACAGCAATGATCCCAGGAATTATGCTGGGACGGTGCGCTAGCTGTGCTTGTCCAACTTCGTTGAGGCAGAGAGCACCAATAGCGTTTGCAACACTTTGAATGACCTTCAAGGGATGGATATCAGATGTGGCATTGGAAGATAACCAGGAACAGTACATACCTCGATCGATGGCTCCAAGCCAGCTTCAATTGTCTTGTAGAATGTTTCGGGTAGGCTAGCTTCCTGGATAATGGCTAGTGAAGTGGGTTCATTGTGCACAAAGGTCGCCATGATATTGATGACTGCACAAGAATACATGTTAAAGCAGTTGAACGTGCCGTCACGCGTTACTTACCCAGAGGTAGAATTGTCGGGCCAAATATGGTTCGATACTCCATGACCTTTTTGACAGATTTGAGGAGAGACAAATCAATCAATCCTCGAAGGCCCTCAGCTGTTCCAGAGGACTGCATCATACGGTGCATAGAGCGCAGGATGTGCTTTAAAGCGGCACCGCGGGCAACAGGAAGATCACCTGAAACGGATGAGATATGTATGAGCACAACCGTACACCCCACGAACATGCACACCTTGAGAAACGACAACATCGCGGCCCTCAGAAGATGAGCCATACTCCTTGATGTTGAAATCGACCTCGTACTAGAGTGCCAATCAAGTAAGTATTTTGTGTGACAAATCCATGATAAGTTGAACGGACCTCGATTCTGTTGACAAGCGTTTCAATCCCACGCGACGTACAAAAGATGTTGAAGGCATTGGTGTAGCCGTAGAGGATATTGTCCACAAGCTGCATGATCTTTGATAGGACAGGAAGGCGGCTTGGAATCCGGTTATCAATTGCTTGAATCAACACCGGGATGAGCCCAGCGCCAACAACCATATTGCCACCCGTCGAATGTGACGATAAATATGCCACAAAGTTCAATAGGGCTTCAATGAAGGACTGCGGGATTGTTGAATCCGAGGTCGCTGCATCGGCGAGGGTCTTGCGCACAAGCGCCATGAGAATTCCATGATTGACACCAGCGTTAACAGCCGTCAAGACCTCCTGGTTGCGCTGCCTATAACGCGCGAGAGAATCAAGCGCGGCGACCGCTGTGGTCTGCAGGCGTATAGGGATGTTCTGGTCAATCTGAAGGAGTTCTGCGATATGGGGAATGACGTCGGGCTCATAAAGGAACAGGGAAGTAGCAGCCTGTCCTTCAGGGTGGGTATGTCCATAGATTGCAATGGCCAGAAGACGGACTGTGACGAGCTTGACACGATCCGCCTCTTGACCAGGCGCTAATGCCTTTGCCGCGCGAATGCGAGTCAAGAGTTCAAACTTCTCGTCGTCTGGAACCCCAAAGGTGCTGACTAAATCTGAGAGAAGAACCATCACAGGTTTTGAAGCCAGTTGCTCCTCGGTGACGTGAATGGCAATCGCACCAGAGCCCGATGGTACAGAGGGGGCAGCGGGCTTGCGGGGAGAACTCTGCGATATATCGAATGGATCCACCTCCATCTTATTTTCCTTTTCCCTTTCCTTCTCTTTATCCTTCTCTTGATCTTTTCCTCCATCGGACGGCGTGTCTGTCTTGTAAAAACTGAAGTTGACCTCGCGTGCTTCTGCCGGAAGTCGATCAACTTCTGGGCTGCCTGCCGTCTTAGCAAGATCCACGAGGCCTACGCCATATTCGCGAAGATGAGGCCACCGCTTGACGAGAGACATGAGTCTGGGCGTTGATATGCCGAGCGCGTGACCAACGGCTGCTTGAGATGAGTATTGTTGTGCGGGTCGCAACAGGACGTTGAGTGAAAGAATGACGATGTCAAGGTCTTCACAAAACAATAAGGTATTGATGCGCTGAAAGGAAAGAGCACAGAAATGGGTAAGATCGGAGGATAGGATAACAATAAACTCACGTCGTAAGAGTTAAACATTTTTCTGTTCGTCGAATTCTCCAGCAGAAGTCGCTCGAACCTGAGCACGGCGGTCACGGTTCTCTTGGTTAAAGGCGTAAATTCAGTGAGCTGGAGATCCTCCACGTGGTATTCGCGAATGACATCCTCCAGGACAGTATCGAACTTATTTAGGACTTTTATCCATGCATTGAGATCGGTGCGTGGCAATTTCCACGAATCAATTTGGGAGAGAACATCATGAAGGTCGTCTGTGGCAGTATTGAGGAGTTTTGAGATAAGGTCTGCGATTTGTGGCGACTGCATTGTGGGGCGACGGATAAGTCAAAGCGCGCTCTGATTTGTGCGGGCGGGGAAAACTTACTGGAGGAGCCACCTTCTTAGATGAACGGAGGATCTTCATAGTGCACGACCAATCGCCAGGAAAAAGGAATCCTGGCTGTTGGAAAGGCTGTGGACTGAGATGCGATAGATCCAAAGGCTGAAAGGGTTGAATGAAGAGATGAATTTCAGGGTCACTTTTAGTTATTGCGTCAGCAATCCAAATTAGGCCACTCCACACGGCTCCGATTAAACTACCAAGTTGACCTCAATAGATGGCAAATATTATACGCTTCATTACATCCCCTCTATGGTCGGTATATGGGTATGGGTATAGGTATATCTACTGTACTTTAGACTTGGGTGGTGCACTGCCTTCAGCCTCGGCCTCAGCCTTGAGCCCCTCTGCTTCAACTTCGTCCATCAACTTGCGTTCCATGGCATCTTGCTCTTCCTTGGTAGCATTCTTCATGGCCTTTTTCGCAGCTGCGACACGAGCACGGTACTCGCGATACTTGTTGTCGGTGCCAAAAATGCGATCCCACCAACGGAAAGAGGTCGAATAGTTGTTGGTGAACGCCATGTGGTGGAAGTCGTGATGCTCAGCACCTGACCAGAAGGGAAGAATGTGCTGCAGCGACCAGGGGAAGTCTAGAAATTCTTGGTCAGTTGCATTTCACAATTCATTGAAAAGCGTTGCCGTACCATATCCACTGTGCGCGTCGATTGCCTGGAAAAGACGGAGGGTAATCCAGATGTACATTGTGACGATGTGGAAATCGCGAGTGAAGTAGCAGTACAACAGAGGACCAAGAATAGTTCCCGTCCCGAGAATCATGACCTCAGCTGGATGCGCATACTCGGCTGCCAAGCCGAATGGTGCAGAGTATTTGTGGTGGATCTTGTGGATATGCTTATACAAGGGGCCAGTGTGGAGTGCTTGATGAGCTGAACAGAGATGAGGAAAACTCTATCACGACATCGGCATTGACGAACCAAGGAAGTGGAAGAAGTCTTCAAAGAAGAAGAAGAATGCGACTTGAGGCGCCATTGTCTTCAACGGGGGGAAGGGAACCTGATACGTCGACATGCCAATAGATTCAGCCAGAGGGTGGAACAACCAGATCTTTTGGTGTGGAATGAGACTTTGCCACCTAGCGAAGGCCACGTCACTTACTGTGGGGAGTTCGATGGTGAAGTGAGAGAATAGAACGAGCTTAGTGCATTCCCACTGCTCTTTCGGCGTGGGGATTTTGTTAGCCTGAAGTTTCCACCTACGGAAGTAGGGGATAGCGTCTATGATAATCCAGGGGAGAGCCCGTCCGAAATAAACAATCTTTGAAGTAGTCCGTTAGTTAAAAGCACGCCGATGAAACTAACAGAAGTGAACACACCTCATGAAGGAGGAAACTCATTAAGCCAGTAGCAATGACGGGGTTGCCGATCATAACATACCAGGCAACCCACTGTTGCTCGAACCAGTTGAGCGACGAAAGGTCAGTGCTTGCATAGAGGTCTGGAGTGGAGGTACCGTTGAAGGACATGGTGGTCAAGACAGAGAATGCCTGTGCAACCCCTTCCTCAATTTATAAAAAAAATCAGGAAATGGAGATAGGTCTCCCAGCGCACCACTTTCATTTTTTATTTACTGTCACGTGTGTCTATTTGTCTAGGCTTGGCCGGAGCGCGTCGCGTCAAGCCACCGTGTTGTCTCGACTCACACTGAGTGGTCCCACCTTTATCTGCATTTGTGACCATGGCAAAACGAAAGACCGATCAGGACGATTTTATTGAAGAAGACATAGATATAAAGACCTCTAAGCGCACTCAAGTAAGCCCTGCAGCCATCTGGTTGGGACCGTAGACCTTGATATCCTGCAGAAGAAGAAGGCTCTCAAGGAAGAATCTGACTCTGACGAAAAACCTGATTTGGAGCTCGAAGAGCCCTTAGCTAAAAAGGCTAAAACCGAGGAGAAACCAGCTATCAAGGTTCGTCGGTTCGTCACATAGCATGTCTGGCTCCAATTAAAGTTCTGACACGTCCTGTGTGAAGAAAAGCGAAACTTCCAACGAGGATACCGTGAAGTCTAATTCTGAAGGTGAAAAATATGTGGATCTGGGCAAGAAAAAACGGGCGACAGTGCGCAGCTTCAAGGGCATTCCGTTGCTCGATGTCCGCGAGTTCTATGGCAATGATGGTGATGAGAAGCCAGGGAAAAAAGGGATATCATTGACGTTGGACCAGGTATACCTCGAGTTGTTGACCTATCACCGGTCAAATGAAGGCTAACACACTTCTCATAGTGGGAGGCTTTGAAAAAGAACGCGGACGTTTTGGACGACCTCATCACTAAATTGCCAAAGAAAACATGATCGTTTCGCTCGTCCTTGTTATTGTCGACCATATATCTCTTATTGCTTATCATGTACAAACTATAATCAGTTACTCCAAGGGTGTGTGCCTCGTTCAACGATGGAGCGCATGATGGTCGCGTGTGTATACTGTATGTATTATTAGTGTGAATCAAATGACATATATATTACAGAAAATCTTGATATTCAGTAGGCCAGTCCTGCCGCCGCGTCATGAGCACCTTGGAACCCTCTCTTTCGCAAGCCTTTCATCCAAGCTTTCATTATGACCGCGTATGCATGTATGTCCATAAATGTTTCCCAGAAGACCAATTTCAGGTAAGATTTCTCGAATTTCCTGTACCGTTGGGTGAACTCGGATATGCACTCAAAAATGATTATTGGTACGCACCACCAACACGAGAAGTAGCCTGTGAGTAAGGAAAAATTCAAGATCCCGCGGTTTTGCATGGCATCAAACAAGCGCTTGCGCTCATCCTGCCATACGGCATATGTACAATACTTGGCCATAATCAGAAATATGCGAATCTAAACAAAGTGGACTTTATCAGCATAGATTTAGGAGCCTGGAAATGTCGATCACGTACGTTAGAATGGGTCGTCATCAGCGCGTAATCCAGGCTCCTTTAGAACAGCTTGAATAGACATGATCAAGGAAGCGCAACGAGAACGCACCGTGTCAAGTCATTCAATTTCAAAACCATCAGCACCCTTCTTGGTACTCGGCGCAGAACGTCAAACACCGAAGTAAGCAAGCCATCTGTTTGGATGACCGCATTCCTGATAGCGTCCAACTCCGCCTTGGTTTGGGGTTGCATGTCGATCATGCTGGATGCACGGCGAAACGAACCATCGTCTTCATGAGGCCTTTCTGTGCCTTCCAACGCCGCACGCCCTGTAAGTGCCGCTTCAAAGACGGGATACTAGGAATATCGTGGTAAGTTAAAGAGCTCGTGTGGCAAGGGAATAATTTTACAAGATCTGGTCCAACGTTTCCCACAAGCTCTGCATATTTCCGACGTTCGATAGTGGTAGCAGGGGAAGCGTCAGCAATCAAGGAGAGCCACAGCCTGGCGTAGTTCACACGGAGTGTGGAGTCAAGGTCAAAGTACAGGCCATGATCGAGTAAAACGATCTCAAAGTTGTATGGGGAGCGCGAGCCTTTGGGAGTTGGGCGGATAAGCAGGTTCCCTGAAAACAGAAGTGAAAAGCAACTCGACTCTGTAATGCGAGTGGATTATTACCAGGGTGAGGATCCTGAATGAAAGGAGTGAGTAAAATTGGACAGTAGTATCGGAAGGGACGTACAGCATGGAACCACCCGTTGATGAACACCATCCGGTTGAATATGCGAGATAACTCCAAAGCCACCTTGTTTCGTTCAATGTGGGCATCTGCCAGGTATTCGAGGTCATCTACGCGCCCTCCTTTGATATACTCCATTATTAACACCCTTTTCGTTGCTGAAATTACTTCGGGTATATATAGAGACGTCGGAATAGACTGGAAATCATCGATCGTCCGTTGAGCATTTTTGGCTTCAAGTGTGAAATCCATCTCTTTTGGTAAATTGGTCCTCATTTCCTCCTGCAAACAAATATGAGAGAAATTTCCAGCTTTGATGAGTAGGTGTTCGTACACCGAGCCATGTGAACTCGAACTCAGGAAACCAATATTTGACCCAGCCTATATGAAAACATCTTCAGCATTTGGTCTCCTGGGTTGAATGAAACGCTGTACCTAACGTGACTTCCACCATTTTCATATCTATGTCACAAAACTCTGCGAGGTGTGGATGTTGTAACTGTCGACATTGAGAAGTTGTCCGCGGCCCAAAAAATAAATGAGGGTACCTTAACTGCGACCTTCTGTCCAGTCTCCCGAAGGCGGGCTATATGGACTTGAGCCAAGCTAGCAACTCCAATCGGAGTTGGATCGAACTCATCGAACGCTTCGGCAATAGATGTCCCCATGTCCGTTTGGAACAGCGCATCGACAGCTTCGTATGCAGTTGGCTCACATTGGTCTTGTAATGGTCGCATCGTACTGGTCCACTCAACGGGGAGGACATACAACGAGGCCATGTGCTGGCCCATTTTGATGAAAACACCTGGTTGGTGGCGATTAGAACTGCATGCAATATTCCAAGATGTTATCCTTGCCTCCGTTAGCGAGCAGCGCACGAAGCACTCTTTGAGCACTACGAGTATGGCATTGAGAGAGCGCCTTCGCGTATGCTTCGTCTGTCGGGTAACTGCGAGCAAAGGTTGCCTTGTAATCTATGGCTCCAAGGGCTGCCGCAACTTTGTTCTAAGGTTAGTTAATGGTGCCCAGTCACAGCACAAGTTTCATAACTTACCTCCAACCCTAGAACACCGAACTACAGCCAGAGCTGCATGTCGAAATGGTTGCGTAGTCTCATATCCAACCCAGCCTGCACCGGCCAGTATAAACAGGGACGCAGGGTATATCCATGGCCAGCTGGATGATGTAGGCGTCTTGCCAGTATATCCTGGACGCCTAGATGCTCTCAAAAGCCGAACGTGGTGGATTGGCTTTGAAAATCGAATGCGCTGGCGCCAACTCAGCGACTCACGGCAGAGGAAGTTCATAGAAGCTCATAATAATGTTGAGGCATTGGGATTGATTCAAAATAGCAACTTTTTATTACCTCCATTAAGCAATAGCTTTTTGATAAGCTTCACAACTTGTTTGGAAAACGTTTTTGTGCAAGTCAACATTTTATGGCCAAGCAGCTATCGATCGTTCAAGGTAGTAAGAATGTATGGTCAATATTATTTCATGAAATAACTCTGAATAGTGAAAAAATCCACTGCTTGGAATAGCAAAGGTGATTTCCCCCTGGTTCCAACTGCCAGACTTGGAGTGCTCTCATGGTCAGTGGAGATCATGTCCATGACTCACGAGGCCCCAAGCTACGTCAAAGTTGATATTGCCGAAAAGCAATAACGGAGTTCGACGATACCATTCTCCACTCAATCGGGCT
>JABAJT010000045.1:0-29182 GCA_018850275.1 Tephrocybe sp. 9174TJB
CAAGCCTTCCAATCCGTCCAATTTTGACCGAAGTTCCAAGAATATCGAAACTTTTCGGCGCCGAATGCCTTATGAGTAAACGTATACTGCACATCCGATGTTTTGAATGAATTGCTTAGGTCGTAGTCGTTCTCTGGGAAAACCATCACATTCTCGCTGGAACCTTTTCTCAACAGAAGGTGATCGACGGCCTGAGTGTCGAGTTAAGACAGCATTTATAATAAAAATGAAATACGCACTCCAGTCGTCGTGTTCCCGTTTGAAGCGGACGGGTTGTTGATGTTGATCGTCAAAACGCCATCAGGGAACCTTCCTTAAAGTTGCAGACCAGGCCCACGCCGACACTGACGAGTGCTGTTCGACCAGGCAGCAAGAGCATCAACGGTAACTTGAGTGGCCTTATCGATGCGTATAGAGCCGATATCGCCATACACGAGAAATGGGTAAGTTTTGCTAACACCGAAGGCTTCCATTCACGAAGCCTGTCCTGAACGGAAGCAAATTTTGCCAATTGACGTTGCCAATCCGGATGTACACCAAAGGCTTCCATATCACCGTACTGGTCAAAATCTGATTGTAGGCAGCCATTTACACCCTCGAATGTTTCAGATGAGGCGATGGTGCCACTATCAGACCAGAAAGTGGGGAGAACACAAGATGAGTTGCGCTCATTGGCGATCTGAATTTTGTTCTAAGGATCACGAATCCAGGATGGGATACGAAACTCACATTGAAATCGCGATATTCTGTGAAGTTCCATAGCATATAATTAGGCGCCTTCCAAACGGCGGTGTGTTCGTTGAGTTCAAAAGGTGTGCTCATATTCAGGTACCTGGGTATGATATCATGGCTTAAAAATCAGCTTAAAGGAGGACGTCAGAAAGACTGACCCATCGAAACCAATCAGATCTGACATTGTCCCAATAGTGAAATCCACCATGAGGTACATTCCTCGAGCATGAATTTCGGCAATGGTATTCCGCCAATCAGTAATGGTACCCCAATGGGGATCATGTGCAGTACCACTGTGACTAACCCATCATGAGTCATCCTCCGACGAGCGTCGGATCACGTGACCTAGCAACGAGCCTACTAGCGGACCGTACCCTAGTAGGCTAGAATGATTGTCAGCGCGAGAAAAACGATATCTTGGACGACTCGGACACGGTGGCCAAGCCAGAGTTCCTTTTGGCATATGTCCCAACCGCCAATATGAGAGCGACTCCTGTGGCTACGTTAAATTCGCCTTCAATCTGACGCAAAGAAAGTTGGTAATTTTGAATGTGGACCGGCCCAAGAGAGGAAGTGACACAATGAGTGTTCTGGGTTTGGTAGTAGTGCAGTAATTAATAAGAGATTAGGAAAAAAAAACAAGTGCCATCCAGCTTGCGGGATTTACGATTTTCGCGTTTGAGAAAGAACCCTCCTCCTCTTACTGACCTATAAGTCGGGGACTACAACGTAACAGCGTGATTATGAGTACGAGGTGTCTGAAACCAAAAGCTTAAACTCACGTTGTGGTTGCGGCTGAAGAGCACGAGAAGAGCGCTGGTTGCGGGCGGCAAGAACCGTAGCCGTTCTTCTGCAAACGTATCGGGGTACAAGAGACCACGACCCGATGCCTTGTCGCGAACTGTATCCTGAATAGCTTGGTCTATCAAGTACGATGGGAAGGAATTCTAATCGAGGAACTGATTGCACTAACTGTCACCATAAATAGGGCTCAAATCTAAGTACGAGCTCGCATTGTTGATATGAATATTCTGGTGGTCGGTACGGAACAACGTGTGTAACAATCGTGTGGCAAACGCGAAAATCAAAGCTGACATTTGCGTCTATTGAGCAAAGACAATTAGAACGACGTTCAGTTCACACTGAAAAAAACAGAAGCACGCACCCCTTTCCTCTTCAGAATCGCATCAAAGACTAAACCAACATCAGGTAAGAAGCTCCTAGGGAGTCCAGCCTTCTCCTGCACGCTTCTCGCATAATGCGTACCAGCTCTGCCAAGATTGTGGTTCTTAAGATTATTGCCTCCACCATCAGCCAATCTGAATGATTCCCTGGGGCCGAGATACGACGCAGGTGGATGCAGTATAGTGTTATACAGCTTGTCGACTATACCAGACTCGATCGGCAAACCCTCGGCTAAGAACTTCTTGTAGAAATCTTTCCCAATCTGCACACAACGGCTGCGTTCGTCTTCCTTCGGTCGGCAGGCACGACCCATCATCTGAAGCACATCCATTACGGGGTAGTCAATGTATCTATGCTCCTCACCCTCGTAGAACTAAACTCCCATGAGGATCACCATGTAACTGGCAACGGGGAGGCTCCAGGCGGTATCCTAATCAATCATTCATGAGAATCTAGTACAACAAAATGATTAGAAATCTAGCTTACTTTCGAAGCTACGAGGACTTGAAAACAAGCGCTGCACGATGCGATTGTCCTGCTTGTCCAACGCCTCATGGAAGTAACCAATACCGTGCTTGCGTATGTGATCGAGATGGGGTTGAAGGTCTTCAAGTTCAATATTCAGGAATCGATCGGGCTTGTCGTCGGCTGAACAGTGAGTAAGAAGGTCGTCGACGATAAGACGGCACTGGCGACGAGAGGGAACAAATATGATGTCAGGTTTTGTAGGTGAGTGTTCAACCACAACGAGGTATGCTGGCTTTGACATAGCGATCATGAGTGATGGGAAGTGAGGGATGGTGAAGTAATATCCATATCAAGTGGACGAGCGCTATAGGACGCGTGAGCGATGAATTAGCAAGCATACTGGGCATGACACAGTTGGGCGAGAAGTTGAAGATGGCATGAGAGGGGGCACCCATCTATTCGCCGAGGTCCCGAGCATTCGCCAGCGATACACCGCAAGCGATGCGAGTCTTAATCTCGGTTTGAGCTGAGGAATACCGCGTGCGAGACATAACGATTTCGTATGTGGGCCCAACCTCTCCACCGAGGAACTGAACTTCGTGGGCAATCAAGAGGCCAATATTTTGAACATTCTTACGTTGGCGCCATCGTCTTGATATGACATCCCGCTAAATACGTTGGATTAGTGCCAAACAAGGATGATTAAGAAATGATAACTGACCTGTGAAGGTGTGCAAATAATCACATCACCTTTCTCAAGGAGGCGAAGATCCGCGCTCGTCTCGCCAGTAGGGCTTACAGCCCGAGGCTGCTCACACTTACTCCACAATCGAAGAAGGGCGAACTCGGCACAGATTGTCTTTCCACTTCCAGTGGGCGAACCAATAAAAACGTTCTCATCCGAGGTATAGAGTGCTTGGAAGACCTGGGTCTGGATTTTGTTGGAAGTTTCGATAGTGGAGGCGTATATCTGCTCAAATTCCTTGTTGTTGGGCGCCGAAAGCAGGAGAGCCTGGAGGTCGAGAAGGAATGTGGGGGGAGGGAACTTCTCGGGAAGAATGAGGTGTTTGAATGAGATGGGGAGACGCGTCTCGGCGTGTAGCCAGCGGTCAGAGATGACAGAGATGTAATAATTGGGAGGGACGGGCTCAAAGATGGGAACTGTGATAGTGACATTGTGTTCATCCTCGGCGTACTTCTGGCGGAGGATGAAGGAATCGTGGAAAAGGACAATCTCGCCATCAACGTCTTCGACCATAATGTGGAAGGTCTCCGCTGACCCATGTATCTTCTCCTCCCAACGGAAGTCAGGGATGATAGAGAGATCGATGCGAAGGAGCGAACGAGTGATGGGCTGGGCTTGGGCTTGGAGTTGAAGCTTGGGGAAATTGTGTATGAGACGGTGCACAAGACGGCCTGCGTTGGGGAGCTCGGCAATCTCTGGAGGGCTCAAGTCAAAGTAGCGGAACTACGGGAACTGTTCTTCAGCCTTGCGAATAGCATCAGGTGGCACACCCTTGAATTGGCGCTGTGGCGTCATCGATCCCCACATCCGCTTCTCAACCATCTTGCAAAGGTCGAGAGCTGCCTTGGCAGGTACGGCGCATCCGCGTTTCAAGCAAATCTCGAATATGGCTCGCAGGATATGGCCAGCTGACTGCTGGACAAAAACCATGTCGGCAACTAGGACGAAGCCGTCGAGCTTGATCTGAGAGATATAAGCCTGCAGAAGGACATTAATCTTCGCAGCCGGTTCCTCCACGCTCTCCTTCACGGGTATCGGGACACGCTCCAGGGGTTTTCGCAAGCTCGAGCTTCTCTTCTTGACGGACGGGGAGAAGCTTGAACTCGGAGAGTGCGAACACTCTGAAGAGCTCCAGGGTTGACATTGTCGGGCGCGAAGAATGGCTTACGATTCAAGGGCACACTAGGCTGAAGCTCTTCTGGGATAGCTTCAATCTTCAGGCTCCGCGGCGTGGCCACACCTACCCATCTACGGAAGGTGTGAAGCCTCTCAGAGCTGCATTACGCCAAATCCTGTGATTAACGAGTGTCATGGATATGTGCACAATTGTACAGACTTACCAGGAAAGTCTCAAAGGCTTTCCGCCCAACCGAGATCGAACCACGGCCAAGAGCACCCTCCAGCAGTAACGATGCGACCAATGAGATCTGATATCGTAATTCCTGGACCCCGGAGCTCACGAGACTCTCAACAAAATGCAAACCACGATGAAGGTTCGCCTGGACCCCAACAATGCGCTGCCGGACTTGCAGGGCGATGACGAGAGCCGTTGTTGCTTCGTCAAAGATTTCGTCGCTGCAGCCATTTTAGACGCGACGTTTGGCGAATCTCTTCATCCCATTTCGCCAACTCGGAGTCTTTTCCTTTCGTCGTAACATTCGTCTCGGACTTGGAGGCCAACTAAATATCGACGATACCGTTAACAGTAGAATTTTGCGGGAAAAAGTGACTGACCGGGCGAACTCGACACAGATTGTCTTTCCACTTACAGCGGGCGCACCAATCCTCGCGTATCCGGACATGCGTCTATTAGCTTCCCCAAACAGGGTACTAGTCCCTTGAGCCACGTAGAGGCTAGACGCCGGACCACTTATTACCGTGGCCCTTTTTCAAGGGGAGAGATGACGGTCCTGGTTGTGGAGCTCGACACGGGTATGGTATTTTCCTAATTGGTAATGCAAACACTCTATAGCTATGTAGCCTTACAATGCGTAATCATTCTCGTCCTGAGAATTTTCGCCCTCAAATCCAAGGAGACGTTGGTGTCGTACTATGGATTAATTTTCGGTAATTTCGAAGGAAAGTGTTCCTACATGGACATTCAAAAGCGAAGTAGACAATATACATCAGGTTTCACAGACCTCAATGCTTTGCGTGGCTCCAGCGCTTCCATTTGAATTGGCATCAGTGGTTATGACCTTTGAAAACCTCCTCCTCAAGGCGCAGAATGTTTTCGAGTTCTTCAACCGCACCCTGGGCTCGCTGGGCCTCAAGATAAAGTTGAAAATCGAGACCACTATGGTTTGCCATCACCTTAGCAGCGCTTGGCCAGTGAGCACACATCAGCTTAGGATATACAATACTTACATTGAACTTTCTGGCTCTCACATTTCAGTAGGAATTTGTAAGGGGGAAAGAAGACACATTACTGGTACAGATAACCTTGAACCTTGCTGCCTTGCACAAACCACATCGACTCGATTGGCATGAGGAGACCAAGTCGTCCATTCGAATGACATTGAAAAACCGCGGGTTGTCCTACTGGCCTTCGAGCCAACCTGTCCAGACGAATGGGACATATCAAATGAGCTAAAAGTGGGATATAAGTGAAAATTACGCGCGAGAAGAAAAGACGCACCTCCACCATCACCAACTATCCCTTGCCCATAGTCTAAGATCCAGACTTTCTTCCCACATAAACCGCAACGAGGGTGCACTTTGACCATGTGGGACTCGTTCATGATCACCAAGTAGGAGATGTTTTGAATAAACGAGAGCATTTCACGCCTATATATATATATATACAAGAGAAGGCGAATGTCGCATCGGGTTGCTTGACTTGGACGTGTACCAAACCATCAACCCAGCTCCTCCCCTGTGAGACTTGTTGTACTCGTAGGTCTTCAACACAGGATCGTCCGTGACGACCTGTCTCACAGACCTGCTATTGGCCCCGGTGAACCTACAATATTAATACAATTAGCTCCGCGTGAGGCTTGAAATTTTTTACTAGCCACTTGTCAGCAGACGCTTGGTTGTGATTTCCGTCGTCTTCTTCGCTGAGTTTGCTCGTGTTGTGCGTCGAAGCGCTGAATGCGGTAGAATTTCAGTAGTTACGGGGAATGCATAGAATATGTCTCACTGTAACGGGGCGCTCGCACTCGGGAAAGCCGGGGCATATGCGATAGACGATGGCGCCATGACAGGCGTAGAACTAGGCAACATTGGCGCGTGAATGACAAATAGCCGAGCATGAGTCTATTACATACTGGAATTGGGGTGACATCACCGCGGTACCTTGTGTGGGCCAGTGGACTTTGTTATAGCCATGAGAACTACTTACGATGATAAGGGAACGGCATGGGCTGGAAGCGACGTAGACATACTGTAGATGTGAGGCCTGAGGTGGGTTACCAGATCGGGGCACAGAAGCCAGCCTTAAAACGAGCAAGTCAGTCAAAGTAGGTGGAAATGTTGAATATTGAGCTGGGACCCTTTGCTGCCACTGGATTTGGGATGGTTGCGGCATTCTAGGATCCTCATAAATTTTTGAGTTAACCAAGAAAGGGTAAGCACGAACGACATGAATGGCGCAGACGTTTTCTAGCCTTCCCAAACCTTCGAGCCAGGGTCTAGGCATGCAGTGAGAATTCTTCACGTTGCTTGCAGACTGACTCATCCACACCTACTTTGGTTTTAGTCACCAAGGCCACTTCTTCGAGGATTTGTCTCGTGGTCAAATGCAGCAAAACAACTAGGCCAAAATCACAACATTACTTCACCTTTTTCAGTCTCAAGAGGGTAATATAGACTCAGCTATCCAGCGGAAACTTGCATAACTATGTCTACATAATGACGAGATGTGTTTAGACGGACCTGATGGCACTGGCCACCCCCAGCTGCTTCCCTAGGTAGTCCAACTAGCCAGACTGCCGGCTCACCCCTTGCTAGCCGCCCATCAATATCTGTAACCCGCCTATCCTACCCTGACTAGGCAAACTGTCACGGTCTGTTGTACATATACCCTCTGTTTACTTGTCGTCACATCTGGTTAGTCCATCAAGCCAGGGTCTTGCTACGAGGTCGCTGATTGTAGTGAGTGGTGGTGGTGGAGGAGGAGGATTACTGATTTAGTTCAAGGAAGATGACAGCGGCTCACGATGCTTGTGTTATGGATGGCATGATCAGCTGCACAGGCTGTCGGTGCAACTTCCTGTGTGGTCGGTATTGAAATGGACATCCAGGGTGGAGCATACGACAATCAAACCACTACAGCCAATGATCGCTTGGATATTGTAACAGGTAGACCGGAAGCGGAAGACCGGAACACACACTGTTCTCCTGGTGTTATGACTGTCCCCGTCGTACCAATCAAGGGGTTGTCAAGAATGATAACATGTTGTCCTTTAAGAGACGGCCGAACGGGCACAACATGACGAGGTGGAATATCCAACTTTTCGTGGCCAATAAGGACTTTCGCCAAATGGCCGTTTACTCCTGTCCATATACCCAGCCTATTCTCATAATGCCCACTATACCAACCAGGGTCAGAAAGTTGGGCCTTAGTGTCTTTAATCATTATTTTAACGCGTTTGCCGTCGAAGGATGTGTCTTCCATCCACGGGCAGTCACCTAATCACATAACAGTTAATATTCTATATCCTCACAGAAATTCCAGCTGAACGTACGAAAGTGATTACCCGGGGTGCGGGACCATGTAATCCACGCGGGGGTGTTTGAGATAGTGGCTGGGGAGGGTAGCGGTGTTGAGGCCGTCAACGGAAGGAGTGAGGGAGGTATATCCATCAGATGAACTGGTGTTGAGGAGGGTTCACTTGCAGGAACTGAGGAAGATTCAGATTGAGCACAGGAGGACCCTTCGGGATCCACGATGTCTTCATCTATGGGTTTCTCGGCAAGTAGGGGCTTATTTTCGTCGTCATCACTAGACATGCAAGCATCAGCGTACTGGAATATTGGCAAAAAAAAAAGGTACGATTACAATTCACATAGATTGCTGAGATGAAACCTTTCTTGTTTCAGAGTTGCTTCGAGCTCAACAAAGACAAAATTGTCTATGAGAGTAGATTTGATGATTCCTCGGTGATATTTGTACCGTTGACGCTTTCCTATAATGCGCACATAAAGTCCTACGAGAGGGAGATTGGGATCTTCCTCGGGTTGTGGTTTGTTGAAGCGACAGAGCTTTCTTTCCGGTTTTCTGAGATGGATCATTGGCTTTGGTTACCAAGGGTTATTGAAAGTGCACTCACTTGTAGATAGAAGGGCCGGGGAGGCGGTGAAATCCGAGTCCGTCAGGACCCGGCCCCGATTCCGACCAATTCCATTCAAGCTGGCCGTCATGTTGGCTCTGGTAGTTATGGAAGGTTGTGGATCTAGCGTGAACGTAAAACTTCCCGAAACTTGTGAGCTAACATTCCTAACGTAACGACACAAGCACGAACCTCTTTGGCTGTGTGATGGTCGAACAGAGTTATTGTATGGCTATCTTCATGATTGTCTACAACCCAGCCCGCCATTCCTTTCTTAGGTCCTTGGACCACGATGAGTTGGTCTCCAATTTCTATATTTCTGCTCAGAAAGTCTGCGGGAACATACAGCTCGACGTTGCTGGGAGAAAGACAAATTTTTGCCTGGTCATTATGAATGTGAAGTATGGTACCGACTGCGCCCTGGGCCTCCCCGTAAATGATTTTGACTGGGTCGCCGATGCACAGGCGGCGCGCTGCGATAATTTCGGCGGTACGTTTGATAAAGGTCGAAGGAATATGGGGGCAGAGACGGAAGTGTTCAAATTCTGCCGCAGTAGGAGTGGCCTGCTCGGGACTGAATTCGTCTGTTTCGATGAATTCTAGCTTATCCCAAAATTTTCTCCCCTTGAACAAGTGTAC
The DNA here is from genome assembly GCA_018850275.1 of Tephrocybe sp. 9174TJB. Classification (NCBI taxonomy): domain Eukaryota; kingdom Fungi; phylum Basidiomycota; class Agaricomycetes; order Agaricales; family Lyophyllaceae; genus Tephrocybe; species Tephrocybe sp. 9174TJB. The sequence continues at coordinate 9,043 of JABAJT010000045.1, forward strand.
ACGGTCATCTATTTTGTCGACCGCTGCATTTCCCCAGAGAAGGGCCATTTTCTGAGCCTCGAAAGGAGTAGGGTCAGGCCTGGAGCGCCGCCTTGACTTAGTTTTCTGCGGCTCCTGGCGCGTACGCTTCTCGCCAGTCTGAGCAACGGGAGTGGGAGCGTGGAGTCGTGGAATGACGAGGACATCAGCTCCACGATCAGGGTGATAATCATAAACAAATGCTACGTCTCCTTTGTATGGGGACTTGGTCAAGCGTACCCAGCATGGGCTATGGGGTACGAAGTTGTTCGTTTCTCGCAGGCAGAGAGGCGCATCAGCTGGATCCACGACGAGAATTGTCTGCCAATATACACCGGATACGTCTCGGCACAGATCCTGCACATGGCTTAGAGTCGGGGCTTCCATGACAATCCAACCAGGTCGCGAGACTCGACCAATTATGCTCTGACAGTTCCATCCCCGGTTCGGGAAGCGCAGAATTTTGTCCATCAGAATGAACGCCGCCGTCTCTTCATAGCCAGGCTAGATACCAATCAGCCAACAGTCACCACAGACAGTGAAAACTCGCCTTGACAGCTACCCTCCATAAATGAGGCTCACTAGCCACAAATTCAAAGTTTGAGGATTCATCATGTATCTCGTCCGGGGGGCGGCAAACACTTCTGCTACGGGCGCGCGCTAGAAGTTCGTCCCACTGGTCGTTATCCTGTGCACGAATGTGTTCGAGCTCAAGCAAATGGTGTGATACGCTTCGGTTGGTTGCCACAGGTTCTTCGTCTTCAATAAAATTATCTAAAAATTGTTACAATGGTTGTAGAGAAAGTTTGAGTATTGAGTACCTTCTTCTTCAGTTTCTTCATCGGGCTCCTCCGGGTCCTCGTCGACGCTTGCCTCCAGGCTCAAAAACTGCGCGATATCAAGCTGAGGAAATTTCTCAGCGACATAAGTATGGGAGGAAATAGAATGAGCAGACCTTCGGATCCAGGCGTCGTGCCTTTGCTGGCCTGTCAGCTACAGTCATCTGAGTGGGACTCTCAGTATTCTGAGAATCATGTTTTTCCTACGAGACGACCAACCCTTAGTGTGAGTTTCTTAGCAATTAACTATGTTAGGATACTTTTATTGCATGTGTTTCCATGTCTCTAGCCCCAGACTACAGCAGTGCGCAGCTGACGGTCATAATCATGTCGTGCAACCTTGTTTGGTGGTATTGTGCCATCACTGACAACGGGGGAGGTAAGATAAGGGTCGGTGTCGGAATCCGGATATCTGCCATCCACCATAACACGTGTTCAACTGCCGCGGCCTCGGAGGAACCACAGGTAGTTGCTGCACATGGAAAAAAAAGATTGTGGAAGCAATCTTGTATAGAAATAGTATGAGAACAATCGAAGTGAGACCGATTTTGTATGCACTGCCTCAAAAATCAGTCTTTCCGCCGTCACGGCGGTATAAATTCCCACCATCCCCTAGTACCTTGAAGTTGCTAGTTATAGTTTTTTCTGGCAATACTGACCATTTTACACATGCCCAACTTGTAACCACCAGATGATGTATGGGAACTCAGGAGGAACAGAGCAAAATTCAAGTCGGATTGTGTGTATAGGCGGCCAAAATCATCTGCACGGCACTACATAACAATAAAGAGGTAAAATAAGACACGAAGAATTGGTATTCCGGCAGAGTCGGCAGAGAGATTACGCATTGGGTTGGGTTTCGGATGCCTTGGTAGTGGCACTGGCAGTTTTTTCTACTCCAAGTGCATCGAATATATCAGGGAGGTCAAGGCGCAGGTCCCGGACCAACTCAGAATCACTGATCCGGGGGTCTAGCTTTGAACCAGGAAGTTCTACACCATGCGCAGCAGTGAATAGGTAGTCGCCATACACATAACCATGTTTAACAGGAAAATCTATTTAGGCATTGAATGTTCAGTGTCTCTCTCAGAGTGCCGAAAGGTGGCTCACCAAATTCTTCCGCAGGACAAATTTGCACTTGTAGTGGCTCGCCTGGCCATACAAATGAATCGGTGCAGTCTTTAAAGAGGCCAGAGAGATACATTTCCCAGGCGGGCCCCAACCGAAGACAAGCCTTGATTGACTTTGATATCCCTTTTGTCTTTTTGTCCATGCCGTCCTCATTGGCAAGAGCCAGCTGGCAGTAAGAAAAAAGTGTCCCAGCATGATGGCACAAGAGCCTGCAATAAACAAGATTGAATGCTTCTAGTCCGCGCAGTGTCTTCAGGGGCGTCACGAACAGATGTGTCGCAAAAATCCAATGAACAAGGCGCCGAGCCCTATGCCTGGCCCTCAGTGTGGTGGCGTAAATGCGATCGTCAGGCATATTTTGTACATATTTCCAACGAACCAAAGCACAGTGTAGCTCAAAGTAGACACACAAGGCAAGAATTGCGAGGATGCCATTCCATGTGGAGTGGTCGGGAATGCAATATATGTCGCGGTCTGTGCATTGGAGAGTTAGTTGCTTTTTATAAGTGAAGGCTAAGAAAGCATCAAGTACCATTATCACTAATTGAGTTCACTAGTTGAGCCTCGAAGTAATAAAGGATCCACGCCAAGGTTTTGAACGATGTTTCGGAGTGGCTAGCATTTGCAACAATTCTCGGATGGGCAAACGCATGATAAATGCCAACAATCGAATCGAAGAGCGTATCTGCTGCATAGAAGTGACCACCGAGAACAATGTTAGATTGGGGAGACCAAGCAGCGATAGGGACGTTTGGGCGAAGAGCACTAAGTTGGCACACATTCAATGCTATAGATTATAATGAGACAATACCTCACTCACAGCAGCATACCTGGCCGAATAGTAGTGTACCAGATGTCCCACTTTTTCTCGTTTACTGCGCTGGGATGAAAATCAGTGGTGAAGAGGCTGGTGGATGAAAACTCTTCAAATCGTCCAGACTTTGGGGCGGCAAAAAAGAGAACCTCGGATCCTGTTTTGACAGATATCATTGTGCCAAATCCGTCGGGGTTGATATGCCAAGTTTGTATTGTCTGACCCGATGCTGCATTACACCATCTCAAGTCGCGGACAGGGTACGATTCATCGGATGTCCGGCGGTAATTTCGAGATGGCGCGAACATCCAGGCGCAGTAGTCAAGGGAAAAATCAAACAGTGGAAAGTGCTCTGCCTTGCTGAATATGTTTCCTGACCGGAGATCAGGGACCGGCGTCGTGGTCCATGCAGTGGCCAGGTCGCGTGGAGTTCCTCTGCGAATGCGGCTTTGGTTGTTCCCCAGGGAAAAGTCTAGGTGGAAAAGAGCTGTATGTTCCATGATTCCAGAGTGTAAATTGTAGCGACGAACCTTCCACACGTACTGGCACATCCAAGTTACAGAACCGTCTGAGGGTTGTTATACTGAGGTCTGCCTCTTGATCTGTGCCATTGAACATCAACATAATAGCAGACTTCTGGAAGACCCGAGCCAACGTTTCAGGGTGCCGAGACAGCTGCATGGCATCCTTGACGCAATCGATTGCCCAGACTAGTTGCTTAGGATGTTTGCCAATGGCCAGCTGCGTTCCAAACTTGTACATGTTGTAAACCCAGTCGCGATCAGAAGGCAGCTGTTGGGGGGTTACATCTTGTTTAGCTAGTAAGAACAAATATCATACCAAGAATTGAGGAATCAACTCGTAAAAACCTCTTGAGCCGTATATATTGAGGAGAACTGGCTGAGAATTGGGCACCTTCGGCTTTGAAGCCTTGACCAGCGATTTGGAGAGCGGGGGTTCATCAAGATCGCTTTCGCCCTGGCAGAGGGGATACATATGTTAGCTCAGACATTTAAAGGAATAGATGAACACCCAACGCCTGAATCAATGGTCAGATCAATGAAGGCTGGCGCCATTTTGTCCCGCCAAGGCGTAAGCGTCTCCTTTTGTTCTTGTGTTTTCTGTCTTTTTGTGGGATGGGATCCTTGCTGGTCAATGTCGTCCAGAAGACGTTTGCTGCCCGCACTCGCACTGTTGTTATACCCTTTCCTGCTGACCTCTGGACCATTCTCTTCGACTTCGACTTCAACTTCCATTTCCTCTTCCTCTTCCTCTTCCTCTTGCTCTTCCTCTTCCTCTTGCTCTTCCTCTTGCTCTTCCTCTTGCTCTTCCTCTTCCTCTTGCTCTTCCTCTTCCTCTTCCTCTTCCTCTTCCTCTTGCTCTTCCTCTCGTTCGACATCCTCATTCTCATCTCCCTTTCCCTTTCCTTTTCTGTTTCCCTTTCCTTTTCTGTTTCCCTTTCCCTTTCCCTTTCCCTTTCCCTTTCCCTTTCCCTTTCCCTTTCCCTTTCCCTTTCCCTTCCTGTTTCCCTTTTCGGTACGCTCTTCTTGGACCAGGTCTTGCCCGCCAATGGCTGGATGCAGTTGCATCTGACATAATGCATTCACCATTTGACGGTCTTTGGCGCGTTGTTGCTCTTCAAATTGATCGTATAGGATCATCTCTTGTTCAAGTTCTGTTTGCGGCCTGACTGGCTGCATTGAGGGCGGGACTGCGCTCGTCTCGCTGCCTGAGCTGACCCCACTTTCCGCAAAACCGCCTTCCTCTCTAGCATCACGAATGGCGCCGTCCTGTCCCGACGAATCCTGTCCCGATGAAGGCTCTACTGACATGTGCGGGCCTTCCAATAATTTTGGCCCATCAAATGCGGGCTTCAATGGAGCAGCTGGAATATGGCAATGAGTTAAGAGAACAAGTGAGTTTGAAAATGGGCGCACCATGAGCAAGCGCGCGCAAAAAGTCATCTTTCGTAAAGGTAAACGAAATCTCGGGGGATGGAGTGCAAGGCACGTTGGGAAACAGGTCGAAGGAGAATGAATGTTCAGTGCTGTTTGGATTACCCCCGTGACCAATCGCGACGGAGACCCCAGCGCCATCTTAAGGGAAGGGATAGGTAATGCGCTGTATGCAAGTAGACTCACACTTACGCTGAGGTTGCGGTCCATAGTTCTCAGGCCCCTGAGCAGTTGGGGTGTGAGGCACCGCAGTGGTTGGCGCTGCACCGTCTGAATAGCGGGTCGACGATATGAAAATGGGCGTGGCAAGCCACTCACCTTCAGGAGTAACGAGCTCGAGCCATGGCATCGGATCATTGGGAATGAGGCTTTGCAGTCCCGGCAAAACTGACGACAGTTCCGCAGCAACATCGCTACCTAATGCTATGTGGAACAAAACCCTCCATATGCGCCGTTCGGCTTCAACCAAGCTCGGAGGTTTGTGAAAACGCCCAGCATAGGTCCAAGCCTATGTTGAATAAGCAGGTTTTGGTATTGACTCTTCAAAAGAAGACCGCACACATACTGATAATAGGTATTCCTTGCTGGGAATTGTGCTGTACATGCGAGTTGATAAAAGTAAGAGGGGTGAGAGAGTCAGGGCCATCCATAGCGTATTATGGATGCGCAAAGATGCTCCTTTCTTTGATGACACACCCGGCGTATATTTTGTGTCCTTGTCTCGGTCCCATTTAAATGTTCCCCTGTGAATTTCGCAGTAAGTTTTACTAGTACAACCTTGGAATGCCAATAGCATACGCTGCATGAATCATCTCTTCCAGGATTTCCCTCGATTTTGGAATTGTCACATTGCCCTGTGGCTCGATTAGCAACCGGACTGGTAAAGCGGTTTTGACCCTCACTTTCAAGAGGCACCCTAAATGAACAGAGGCAGCCAGGATATTAACAATGGTCTGCTCCACGTTAATTCTCCCCACCCTGCATGTCAAGTCCTTATATATATGGCCCAAACTCTTTTTGAGGCGAGGGTCCACAGCGGAGGCCGTTGCGCCAGGCGAGATATGAACGTCGTTGTCAGAATGCTGGTTTAAGGATGGCGTTGTAGAAGATTGAGGATTGTTTACTTCTTCGGCGATGCGGGCGACATGACTTTTCAGACCATCCATCGCAGAAATGACGAGGTCGCGGAGGGAGTTCAATAAATCCAGAGGCTACATTATATCTGTTCAGTGACGTCGCGAGCTATTGGTTCATGCATCGCTGGCACTTACAGCACGGCGATGCATCACTACCGGCCCGCTAGCGGTGGATGGAATGAGTGTTGACCCCTCCACAAAAGCCCAAATGTCCACCACGCGGTAGGCCATAAGATGGTTGAAGACCGCATCTGCAACTGTTCGGGTGCTATATGACGCAGGAGTTGCCCCCAGCATGTCATTCGCGAAGATTGCAAAATTCTCATGCCAGCCAAATGCCCTGCCAGATCGAAAGTTGGATTCTTCCTCTTCAATGGCTGCGACTAGTTGCTATTTGGCGAGGTTGGTGAGGACATGACGACGGACTAGGCAAAAAAAAAAAAAGCAGAGATTGTTGTACTTACTCTGACAGGAGAGTTGGGGTCGATAAAATGGCCCGAAAGAGATGGCACAAGTGTTGGAATAAATGTATACCACGAAAAACTGGAAAATTTGGCATTTCCGACGCGGAAGTTGCCAAGGTCGTTCATATTGTTCGTCATTCTCGGGTTTCTGTGATCACAGCGGACAATATTGAAGTTCGCGTCAGTTCGAGGCTTAGGTTGAATCAATCATACGAGTTGGACTTATTAGTAGTTGAACGGGAGTCGGGAGTCACGTTCGTGAAAGCAACGTGATCCCATAAATATAAAATTATGTAAGCTTTCAAATGATACTAACTTGAAAGGTCGCAAGCGCCCTGACTCGGACTCGGAGTCCCCGACACTACAGCCTCGAGTTTAGTCCCAAGAGTCGTATTATCTCTCTCTCTACTATACCATCTAATACATTCCTGATGATTGAGAAACAATGAAAGAAAACGCACGAGTACGAAATCCGCAAAAAAGTCATCGGATTATGTTTCGCGGACTACTCGGCACGGTGACAGCGTCGCTCAACCGTGCTCATATAAATAGATCTGAAATTCTTCATAAAATCACATCATCTCCTTCCGCTGATGAAAGGTCAGAGTCAGGTCCGCCTCCGTCTTCATCCACCAAATCTTCTTCGAATTCTTCCTCGAACTCCTGACCAACTTCTTCGTCCCAGCCTTCCATCAAGTCCAAGGATGACAAGAATTGCTGGAGATCAATATTCTTCTGGTTTTCTTCAGCCGTACGGTCATCATGATCACGAGGTTCGGGTATTGTGAAAGTCACGGGTGGGCAGGATGCTGAGTGGGTGTAGACATGGCCTACAGATAATCCCCAGTAGTACCGCATGAACATGTCGCGATCAACGAAGCTAGAAAAGCTGTTAAATTGGAGCTGTCCAGGGACGCAGATCACGACATACCGGTTAATGTAGTACGCGCGCCAATCATGTATATCAGAGGCCAGTCTAGAGACGCCACGAACGCCATCAGGATGGCTTTTTCCTGATGAAAAACAAGGGATGACATGGCAAGCACGCAGAACCTGAGATGGATCCAAGAATCCAAAGGACTCCTGGTCAGCGAGCGAGGGGAAACAAACGCGATCAAGGCGGCGCGCCTTGCATCCTGATTGGGTTGTATCAATGAATGAAAACCATCTAACCCACAGGAACTCAATACGGCGAGGATGGTAGTCAAGGTTTCCTTCGCCCAGGTACATGATATTGCAGTGGTAGATGCCTAGAACTCGCGCATACCAAAATGGGTGCTGACCATTCTCTGGAGTGAAATCCGGGTTGAGGGCCATGATATTACAGCGGGAGCTTTGCGCCCGAATGATGTCTTCTCCACGGCGAACATCATACGTGGTAAAGTGCAACCGCAGTATATTGTGCTGATAGATTCTGTCATGTTTGAGATGGACGAATTGCCAAAGGTCAGGATGGATTGAAGGATCTGGATGACGGTATTCCTCTGGCGACATACTGAATAGGAGGGATTGGATCCGGGGAAGTAAATGCTTCTTAAGTTTGGGAATAAATTGCTTCAAGAGGAAAAGAACTTTGTTTAAAACAGCGGACGGCTCAGAGATTCAGCAACGTACCGCTACGGCAGGATCACCAACATTATCCTGAACAAAGGTCCCAATATGCAACGGCAGGTTTTCTGTCTTTCCCATCGTGTGATGCTGAGCAGCATCGACCAATTGAGCAGATTCGTCATCAACTCTTTCAAGGCGATTGATTTGCTGATTGATGCGACGCAAGCGTGCTTCCCGGCGTTCGATTCTGGCCAATTGTTTCACATATTCCTTGCGATCTGTGCGTTTGTATCTTGATTTAGCCGTGCGGTGCTCTAATTCTCCCTGAGATGTAACTTGAGAAAATGGAATATTATTAAGAGCAGGATCTTCAATTACCATTTCTGTGCTGTATGAATCTGTAGTCCCAAATTGCCGTATAGTGGTGGCAACGTCTCCAAGCGAATGAAATTTGTAAGTATCGAGGTTTAGCGTTTTCGGCTTTCGAGCCGACGGGTTGGTAGAAGCAGTATTTTGGGAATGGGTTGTTTCAGTTGGGACCAAGCCACCACCATTGCTACTGGACCCAGCGGCGGTAGGGCCTTTCATTGGTTGGTGAGCTGTTCCATTCCGGCGAATACGTGCCGCAGCCTCACGAGGTAATTCTCGTGTTTTGAATGCAGAGCATGTATGACTGACAAAATTGCGAAGGGAAATGCCCAAAGCTACGGTCGATGCGTCTAGCAGCTTCAGCGTGTGATCAGTGTGTAAGCGGAGTTTGGCTAAGGCATGCCACTCAGCGCAGATGAATAAAAGGTCAAGGACCCTTCCATTATGGGGTTCGTCAAACAAACCATCGAAGGCCGGGATTGCGCACTCATGGTTGCTTAACGATCAGCAACCATGCTAATATAATGCAGGGCTCACTTGCAATAGATCCGCAAAATCACGCGCCCCTAATCTCTTCAGATCAGAGGTATTGGAGGAGAATTTTCGAATAGTATCTTTGCCAAACGGAGGGGTTTGCCGGTAGCTGGAAACATGAGTCAATTTAATGGGGAAACGTTTTTAAAAGGAATGTATGTACCGCGCGTCAAGGACTCCAACTTTTGCACCTTTTATTTCGTGGACCAGGCGGATTAAATGAATCAGGATGGACTTCCAAGTTCCAACTTCCCACTCATGTAGAATATCAACCACAAGCATTTGGAAATGGTCAAAACTGAATTCAGATAAGGCTTCGGAGAAGGCATTCTGAGCGCGAGAATTTGCACATATGATCCAGCAAGATCTCAAGACACCTACCATTGAAGGCACTAGCGAGGTTGGCCGCAGAAGAGCTTCAACTGCTTTCCCATTTACTGCAGAACGACCCTCGTAAACTAAAGTGCGCGCAGCTTTGACGATGCCCCTGTACGATTCGTCGCTGATCCGTCGCGCTTTTGCTCTGAGTTTCACATCAGAATTCATCCCCATTCTTCCCAGGTGGACCTTGGGAACCAGGCATCGGGGGCACGGACGTTGGCCCCCATTGCGTATCGAAGCCACAAGGACCCTGTGACAAGGAAGGTTTATGGGTGTATTACCATCAAAGGGAAAAGGGCCTCACTTTTCAGGATAGTCCGCGGAATATGTGAGGATTCTGGGATAAAAACGCCGGCTCACGCCATCCTGACAATTAATCACGATCCCGCGCCGCCATGCTTCCAGAAACTCGTCATCCAAAAGGATCGCCCACTGCGTATGAAAAAGCTCTCGGCGGCAATGGGCTAAAAAGGCAGGTGTAGGTGCCCCTTTACTACCTATATAGTCTGAGGCAAAATCCTTGAATGCATCTGGAAGCTAGAGAGGTTCAGGAAGTGGTCTCAATCAGGTAATCACCCTAAATAACCCACTGCTTCGAAGTACGCAATATGATGCGCAAGGTGGAGAGAAGGCTTGCAGCGGCGGTATTTGGACTCATTGCCAATGTACAGGTACGCCGGCCAGAGTTTTGAGGTACCAAAGGACGTGAGATGGGTGGCATCCGACCAGACCATGAGGGCTATCAGGCATCGCTGAAGTGTGCACCCTGGTTCTGCAGGGAGCTCTTGAATAGCGCTGTAAGCATCCAAGAATGCGGGCGAAGTGTATAACTCCCCATAAACGCGCACTTCTGGGATGCTGCTTGACGGTGTCCACGTCTCTTCATATGGTTCAAGGTGCAAGTACTGGGTGTCAGTGGATGATAAATGATCCGCAATGATGGCCACGAGTGAGCGGTGGTACAGGTTGCCTACAAGGTGGCGCTGACTGCCTGGATTTTGCATGCGGCTGTGGAAGGGGACATCGATTTCTATTCTCGTCCGATGCCATCCAGCATCTTCATCCTCCCATTCGCCCTTGCTTTCCAAATCAAAATTATTTTGTCCAAGAACCTTGTTAATAGAATTCCAAGGGGTGCTCTTCACATCCTGAACACTGAAATCTGGAGACGAAATAACATCTGTGAGGTGAGCAAAATCTCTGACTGACTTTTGGACGCCATGATTCCAATACCAGTTTCCAAGGGAGAAAGAGCTGTAATTGGGGTAGGGATAATAAGGAGAAAGCAGCGTCGGGGTTGCCTCTCCAAATGTCGAATCATTGTGTTCAGTTTCATCAAGGAAGTCTTCAAGACTCATGTGGTTATCGGGACTGTCAATACTCGGTCTCAATGGATAGGTGCGAGCAAGTCCAAACAGGTTCCTAGGTGATGTAAAACGTGGTATATCTCCGGGTGTTTGAGGGGCTACAGGAATGCTGATGATGCAATGGCAAACGACAAAAGGCAACGTACTTACTGCTGTCACCGTCACCCTCGGACGACTGATCATTTGCAGCAGATTCCGAGCCATCTTGTTCAAGTGGAATGATGAACGTTCCTTGGCAATGTGTCAGAATGTTGCAAAAGAAGTGAGAATAAAAAGATGCCAAACCATGGCTAGAAGTAGCACTGAGAAGCGGTAAATGGACGTGAGGGACGAAGTCTTGAAATCGGCGGGGAGGCTTTCGACCTTCTCGTCGAGGTCGGACTGAGATTAATTCTTCCGAGTCATTGACTTGCGGCAGCGGAAGTTCAAGTTCAAGTTCGCCTGGTGACGAGTCGGAAGTACCCGCGCTGGTGTGTCTGGGCAATTCTTCGAGAGTCGCAAGTCCGAGCCCATCGCTTACGTTTGCAGAGTTAATTACGCCGGAGTCACAGGTACTGAGAGTCGAAATCATTGTAGTACCAGGAGCATGAAAATTTTCGGACCCCTTTGAGGTAAGACGCAGCCTTTTGTTATCTTTTGCCAGTGCCAGTTTGCCTCTCCGAGCTTCTCTCACTTTCTCCAGTGCACTTCCAAAACGTTTCTTGGTGGTTTTGCAGGTCCTGGAATGATAATTCAGGGCTCTAGTTGTTGTAAAACTGCGTTGACAACCGTCGCATCGAAAAGCTTCATCTGAGAAGGAACTTGTCGGGGTGGTAGCCGCAAAATCGATGATTGCGGCCGTCCCTTCTGGAGGATGAGAAATAGTGGAGTTATCGGGGGACATATGTTGATGCCTGCTAGCCACGTTCAAGTTGTATATACTAAATTAATTTTGTTGCTATGTGAGTTATCTTTGTAACGCGTAATTAGGATTACAAAATCGTATGACCGCCGACGGCGCACGTGACTACTGCCACAGAATTCAATTTCTTGAAGAGTAGTTTTTTAGTTGGACTCTAGCAGGTCATCGTTAGCGGCGACAAGCGCCAATGTCCCAGAGCACTTTTATCTTCAAAGCGTCCACGCCATTTTGGATAGGCACATTCTTCATCTGGATGTTGTTGGCTACCTTGTCCGAAAATTTTGGTTGCGGTTCGGCGCCGGGCACTTAAATGGAAGATGGAATCTATGAACAGTGAAGAATGTGTTCGATATCCAACTATGTTTATGCTAGCAATCAATTTTTTTTGTGTTAAGCGAGGTTTAAAGGCGTTCAAGCCATTTTTTCAAACGCTGATCTGAGTCTTATGAGCGTTGCTGGATCTCTGACACTAGTATTCCCGAGAATGTTTCGAGATATTTGGGGCTGACTCCGAGGACGAGTCAGGGTGCACTTCTTGAAGTTGACTCTCTCAGATTGGTGGTTAGCAAGCCTGAGTTGCAAAATACTATGCCTTGGGAAGTTGTGCCGTTGGATTCTGGAATATAGCAGGCTTGTACTATAGCCATTGTAATATACCGTTTCACACATCTGGCTGGCAATATTCTGTAGTAGGTCGCAGATTGGAAGGACAAAAGATGACATTGACTTAAAAAGAGGTGAAGAGAGACAAGGGTGAAAAGAAAGTAACTAGCAGATGTCGAACAACTTGCTGATGCGGTTTAGATTAAGACGAGTATGAAAGCCAATAGTAAAATGACAGCAGATATGTGCACACATCCAAGCCTGTACCTGGTGGAAAAGGTGGAATCCTGAGTGCAGCCGCGAATGAGTCAAAAACAATCCATGAGAGGAGGCTAAAATTGGCACATACGTCACTGCTCTGGTCTAGCAAGCCAAAGTCTTTATGCATCGCAAGGGAAAATCTTTGCGCCTGAGCGTACCCGAAGTTGAAGGGGTGTTCTTGCAGTGCCCACACCCAGGATGAGCTGCGCAGTGTCTGAGACATGGCTCGCAGCTTCGGTATGATTGCGGCATCTGGCAGGCGATATGAATCGATCACTGCGTCAGTATTTGGCCCCAAAGACACAATTACTGCAACTTCATAGGTGTCACCTGTGCAGAACTACATCAGTGCCACAGAACATGGGGTGTTTACCAATGTACTCATACGCTCGCGATCAGCGGAATTTGGAGGCGGTGGGATGGTAATATGGGCAGGGGAAGCGCGAACTTCAGGGACCCTATTATATGCAGGGAGAACGCCAGAAAAGGCAGGCCTGTCTGTCTCAGGGACGTCGACTCTTGGGCTCGAAAGAGTTACACACTGGGAGGTCTTATTAACAAGGGGGTTCAAGTTCCTCTGTTGACTGAGCCCAGGAAATGGTTGGATGCTCATAGCATCTAGCGATATATGCTGCGCCAGATCACTTCTGCTGCCTTTGCGGCATCGGCAGCGGAAATATGCACCATTGCCAGTTTGATGGGTATCGGGGATATATGATGGCCCTGCGACCCCGAGGGGTTTGCCAGGCTCTAGTAAAGCCATTGGTCAATAGTTGAACAACACCTACGACTCCTCCGGGTCCAGCGGCTGCCAGCATGCGAGGATGAGCTCACCTGGAGCATTGAGAGGCGCTACGCCTTCGATTGCACAGCGGCGCATATATCGTCGAAGATACGGAAGGGCACATTCGTGTCCAAATGATTGTATGGTCATCGCTAGAAATTTAGAGAGCTCCTGTCCGCCTTCAGTTAATTCTCGAGGAGAAAATAGAACGTCGACAGTGATATCATCCGTATCGCTTGAATCAGGCAAATTGAAACCTGGACACCGAAGGATCAAAGAGATACCTCCGTCCAGCCGGTCGAGGGCGATCGCCTAATTCGCGACGTTTCAACAACTTCATGAGCATCACCCTCCATGCCGAAGATAAATTGAGTCTCACCGCATCGAATAGATCGCTTCGAAAGTCTTTAAGCATTTTAGCAATATCTTCAGGTCCATTTTCGGACTCTTGTCCCGCCTGAGCTCCATGTAAATCTAAATATGAAGGGTGTAATCCCTTCACCCGCCGAACATCAAAATTGCCTTTGGTATGCAATGTATAGCGAAGGATGGCTCGGGCAGCAGCAGAGCGCTGCTCGAAAGTTGCCCAACTTGAAAGTTTAGGGACGCCACCAGTGCGGGATAGAAGATTGGCAATACCAGATGGTTTCAGACTGGGGGTGCTAGGAGACATAGTGCGGGGCTAGTACGAGCGGCACTCCTCTCGTGACGCAGCGCACCTTCCTGTCATGATACGTCCTAAGTATATTCCGAGCCGACCCGAGAGCTGCGCACCATCCCCCCTTACCGTCCCTGATCGGGCGACTCGGACTCGGAAGCTCTGCTGGATGCCGGTGGATGATGGAATATGAATTAATTTAGTTTAGTTCGGATCTGTTCGGATTTATCCTTGAAGAAGTTGCTGCGGTTACCAAGTGCAGGACAAATGAAGTGGCAGGGAGTCGACTGAGAACGTACTACGCATGACTGGTGTGCGGCTTCTAGATCGGACAGCATACTAAATCATGGCGTGAACACCGCCTGCCAGTGGTCCTGGTCACGGTTGCGACTCCTTCTAGATCGGACAGCATAAATCATGACCTGAACACCGGGTTGTGAGTTCACTGACACCTACTAACGCTTTACATAATTAGAAGTGTAATAACCCGCCCGAACAATGCAGGGAGGCCGATAGGCAGCACGTTCTGATCTTGGCAGTGTGCGAACCTCTTGAGGACATCCGCAGCATACTTACATAGACGCGGCCACAGCGTGTTATGCAAGTAGTACTTACGGGCCCCGGCGCGGTTGTTCGCCAGCGGACCATCCCCGACTCTCTTACTTACGTAAGAGAAGAGGGTTCTCTGTGGAGGTCGAATGGCATATCATACGCCAAACAGGACCCCCTCGTCACGTGTGATCACCTGATTCTTTCTCTCACATAATTGACAAACAAAGAGTCCGAGGGGACTGGCGCTTGCGCCGCTTGAACATTCCTGTTAAAGCATAAGGTACATAGACGTGGCTGTGCATGTAGTACGGGCCCCGGTTGTTTGCCAGCGGACCATCATGATTCTGGTTAATCTACCATCTACATACATCTCTCAACTGCCCCCGAAGCGTTTTGACTAGCAGTGGGCTTCAAGCTGCTTCCATTATGAACACTGAGTACTGATGGATTGATCATTGATATTTGCCGATTGGAAGTTCAGCATGCTACTAGCAGTATGTGAAAGAGCAATCTCTTATCGTGATCATGCTAAACTAAAGGGAATTTGTAGGCGGATCTGTTATCATATTTTTGCAAACTTGGGGAGGGAATATTTCTCTGCGAAGTCAGCTTAGCATGAAAATACTAATCGCCACTTGTAGAACTGGCTCTGACGCACCCATCCCACCAGGCTAATAAGTCGAGCATTCTGGCGTCTTGAGAGAACTGATCGAAATATTCCACTGTAGAGATGTAAAACTCGCGCGAGGAGGTCAACACATCTTTGTGAATAAGCAGACTGCGCGAAGACAGCGCGAGTCGAACCTATTGCTACGCGGTAAGGAAGTTAAGAGGTTATGAAAAATTCAACGACCAAACCTGCATAGCAGCGTAAGCAATTGAAGCCGGGGTGACATTGCTCACTCCAAAGATGCAAGAATCACTGGGTTTGGTGAGCCCACCTGGTGTTATTTCACGTTGAACGGCTTGAGGCGACGTAAAGAGAAGTTTATATGCCTATTTCGGGGGTAAAATAGGAGAAGGGCAGTACAACTATTGGTCGTGAGGGAAGGACAAACCTTGACAAGAAGAGGGCCGCGGAAGAAGCCAGCCCATGATTCAGAAGGTTCATCACGATGAACACTGTGAGCATATACAAAGTTCGGCCAACAGAGACTAGATTGCTTTGACTCGGAGTTGCCGCGAGTCCGACTAGGGGAAAGTAATAATCAAAACTCCATCAACTCCAATACTTGAAAGAGGATCACTGATACGCACGCGTCGCCAGTCCAGTCAAGGTCAGCGGGGCATAGAAGGCTTCCACTGGTGATCATGATGTTGTTATGGAGCCCCCAACCTTCTTTCTTCGAGTGGTTCAGCTGCAATGCGTCCGCCCTCCACTCAACTGCCAGCCATGAAACAATTTCGGCATTCACAGCTCGCCTATCATCATTTTTACATGAAGCAACCCCCTTCTGAATCTAAACATGTTCAACAAAAGGAACGAGTCAGTGCATGCGCTCGTAGTACTGGTAAAACCGGCAGTGCATCTCACGTAGTAGGATATGCGGCGGATTTCGTCCTGTGACGCGCTTCGCAAGAGATCGCAGAATTGAGGCGAAATTCGTCGGAGCATCTGGTAGTCTTTCCAAGCGCGCTCTGACTCGGAGTCCCTGTAAGATGGCTGGTTAGTGAGAAGATCACAGCCTGACTGGTCGGAGTACAGGGCGATGGCTGTGGCGCTGTTTCTCAAACCAGAGAATTGTTGCGCATAGAGGACAAAGTCAGTAGCCACAAAGGCGTTGACGATCCTGCCAATCTGTCGGCCACGCTCAACCAAAAAATTTCGTTGACGGAATGCTTCCGAGTTCGATCGGCAGTCTGCATCGTACCGACTGCCACCGCGGAGCTCAATGATCAAATTAGTTCTTCCCATCTTAATGAAAGCCGCGTACGTTTGATAAGTTTGAATCATATTCACTGGTTGGCAGGCTGAATGCGAGTCTGAGCTACGTTGAAGCAGTAGATCAGGAGTGGGAGATCCTGGGGAGTCTCGCTGACCGCGTCCCGAGGCGATGGAGGAGCCGGTCTTCGCGGTCGGAGTAGTAGGCGTTCTGTAAAAACAATGGAATTCGGATGATGTGGTCGACGTCCGAGTCCGAGTCACTGGCTGGCGCGGCATTGTAAATGATGCTAGGTAGTCGATTGTCCAAAAGTCAGTCTTGCTATGCCTCCGAACTTTTTTTCAAGTTATAGATTTCCGAGCCGTAGCTCCAAACTTGAAAGCTGCTATGGAGCTTGCTGCGCCGCTGCTGCGGGGTCACCTAGCTCTACTAGTAGTAGCCTCGCAGTGGTGTGGCACTGCCATTGAATGGTTCCTATAGTACTAGCATGAAGGCTGCGCAATATATAATAGGCAGAAAGGGGACATTAGTTTCAAAATGATCTCCTCGTGTCCATTGTAGTGTGGGACTCTCGTCTGTTCCAAACTGGGACGCAACGAGGATTTGAAAGTCACAAACTAAACTAAACTAAACTTGGCCGGCATGGGGCTGCGCATTGTAGAGATCATAATGATGCCACGTTTTCAACATTCTCAGACTACTGTTGGCGGATAGTCTGAGAAGCTCAATTGCTTTTGGCACCCATCACACTTCGGCTACTTTCGGTCATTGCCGTATAGGCAGGCAAGTTAATCCCACTGGCCAGACAGACCTTCTATCCCATCGATATTTCAATGAATTGAAGACATATATCGCAATAATGTACATAGTATACTATTAGTGTATGTATTTATACTTATACCGTCAACTGATACAATGGAGAGTCGGGGACTGGCGCTTGCCGCCGCTCCGATAGTATACCGAATACTAAGTCTCCTGGCAAATGATTGCGGAACATGCGCCAAGGGAGACCCGTAAGCGAGTGTGGCACGTTCTGCCAGTGCTTGTTCACTGAACTAGCAGCTACCCGCGGTGGATGCACGGCAAATAGCATACTGCGAGCTGGCGTGAGACCATATTCAAGTGTGCATTCATATCGACGCTTCTCTATTCTATAGATTTGCCAATTCGAATAAATTAAATGGGCAGCGCGGTGCCACCACTGGCAGCGAAAAACAATGAAGGGTTGTTGCACTCTCAAGACCGTGGGGGGAAAACCGCGACATATCAGTAGGGCGAACCTCCGAAACTGCGAAGGGTGGAAATTGTAACTCGCCAGACAACTGTCTGTCTTCCAGTGGTTTCAACAGCACGCTGATTGAAGTAGAACGCTTTAACGGCAGCGTGCACCAGTCTGGGTGACAGGTTCTACATACATATCATGATAAAATACGCAAGCATACAATCCGCCTGAGGTGGCAAAAACTCCACGTACACCTCCAACAACCCAATTGGCATTCTCAGCGCATCAAACTCCACCTGTTTTGAATCCAACTGGAGAGTAAGGGGGAGCCTGGGTGCTCTCTTGACTCCCTTGACCCAAGGGGAAAAAATGGGGCCCCTCATAGTCGGAATTGTCCTGCGGTAGGCGTAGGTCAGGGCCCCTAGTTGCGCATTTAGAACTGGTAAAGGGTAGACGCTGTTGAGTTTACTCACACATAAGTTTGGCCAGTAGTTTCAGGATAGAAAGAGCAAAAACAGCTCATGAGGAGTTCGAATTGTGCATTCATGATGGAACGAGTACGAGATAAGGCCTCTATGGTCTTTGCAGTTTCTGCATCTCTTTCCAGATGCGTGCCCAAACCAGATAAACATTCGTCGATGCGTTTCACATCCTGCACCTTGACGGAAACCATCCATCGCACAAGATACATGAACAACAACTAGTCAAAGCAGCTTCGTTAGCTCAAGTTGGCATAAAGAATACTAATTAACTTGCCCTCATCTTGGGGTCCCCAGGGTCAACCATGTCAGGTATGTCAGGTATGTCTGATACAGTTAAACTTCTTCCAGCAATACTGTCCATGGGAAACCGATAAGCAAGAAGTGAGAAGCGAGAAGCGTAATGATATGGACGGGAGAGTGCGAAGTGTTGGGTGACGTGTCAGTATTCAATGAGGCTGTGGTTCAAGTTGAACTGTAAGTACCGTGACTGCGCCCCAAACTGTGGGACCACTTCCAAGTTCCCACACAAATCACGGGATCGCTGGCCAGCGAGATGGCGGGCTGGCACTGGTGGCGGGCTACATTATCATGGAGTACTAGGCTCCAGTTCACTGGCGCGACGATCTATATACCAACTGCAAGCCAGGGTCGGATGGCTACTCAGCGCGGAAGCGGCTAATGGTCTGCGTCTGTCGTAAGTAACCTGGTCGCAACTTTCACCATGCCGACTCGGACTCGGACTCGTTCCGGGAGGAACTTCGTAGAGTCGCTTGCTTGAAGTAGGCTCGAATCCAGCCGTTACAGAAAATGGACAGTGATGGGGGGAATAATATCTGTACCGGCTCTCACACTAACTAATCAAAAACCGAATTTCGTCTCCGAGGGAACACCTTCGCCAAACCTATCTAACATCGCGATAACTACGAAACTTGCCAAGTGACCACTGCCGCCCCTGCAGGCTTTGCCGACTACCGCGACTGCCAGTGAAATCCCCGAGACCGACCCTAGTATTTTTTTATATTCAATGTATGTTAAAAATAGTTCTCTATTATTGAAATGAGGTTTGCAAGGCTGAATGGCTGAATGGGGACAAACTTCAAGATCAATTGTATGCCAGGAACGCCTGGGACAAGCGGGAGGTTGGCAGTTCATTTAATTCTTCCAGAATCCAGCACCCTTCACATTGCTCAGCGGCGCCAACCTTCTCCTGCCAACTTACACGCGTACTTTCTGGTGATAATTGGATCTCGGCGGTCGCAACGTAATGAATTCGGACTCCTGGCTTCTGCTAGTTGAGGCCTTGAGGCCTTGAGGCCTGTCATGGGGTCAGATTTTTTCACGACATGCGTAGTCATGATTGCAACAATCCAACAGTCAGTACTAGCCTGTCCTTCTCGGGCTGGCAACGCCGGGTATGTACTAGTCACTACTTAGCAGTACTAATTAGGTTCACTTCATTCAAATAATGTAAATGCGCCCGCCACTGCCAGCTTTAAATTTCCAGCCGGCTACGCTAGCCTGGACAATTACAAGTCCGAACTCCGGTGGGTGCAGCCGCGGCGCGAGAACGACAGGGCTGCAAGTTGCCGCCACATGGATACTATTATCTGGCAAGGTAACATATCTTAGTAAACATTGAGTTCTTAGTTGTGACGAGCGTCGGAGTCAATATAGCGGTCATTGATGCTGTCATCGGCCCTGCCGCCGTGGCTTCCCTGCCAGGTGAGAAGGGAGATTGAACGCGCTAATGCTAATTGAGCGACGCAGGTATGAGAGAGGAATTATCACCGTCATGACGGTGATGAATTTTGTGACTGCGGCATGTGCTCATTGAGAAGATCAATTCACACTGCTTGAAAGGGCCTGCCACGAGATCATTTAAGGGTGTGCAATCGGGGACTTCAAAACATTGTACTATTCCCCCCTCCTCCGGGCCCACTTCACTCCCATGTCCCAATCCAATCCTTTTAATCCGCCTGAGGGCGCCGGATACCATCAACTCTATCGGGGTGGCATACCGGTTCCCTGGCAAGTTTGCAATGGCTCCTTGAGCAAGGAGCACCTCACTGATGCATCATGTCTTGCAGGCTGCCCGAACCGCCGACCAGTGAATCCAAGCCTCGCGAAGTGAGGTGGCTACTGCCGCCCCCGCCGGCTCATCTGCCCTCAAACCCCCATCCGATCATTGCTAAACTTTTGCGACAGCTCGGATGGCGCAGCGGCGGCTCAGCGCCA
>JABAJT010000046.1:0-31278 GCA_018850275.1 Tephrocybe sp. 9174TJB
GCGCAGGGAGGGTTTACGCTCATCTAGACCCTGGTCTAACATCTCGTCTACTAAATCTCCATCGTCGTCAATAACATTGACCACAGCATACGCATCGTCGCCCCGCTTGCGTTTTCCTGAGCGGCCGTCGAGCGCACGCCGAACCTCCTTGTCTTCAAGTTTTTCAAACCGTTCCTGATGAGTAGTAGTTTTTCCCGTTCCTAGCGATGCAGAAGTTTGCAAATACAGAGATGATGGAATTTCCGCCTGAGTCTGACTGAGAAACGTCAAGGAGAAATAGCATTAGGGAGAACAGGAACATACGCAAGCTTCTCGAAGAGGAGTACTCGTTCCTCTTTCTTCAGTTTTTTGTCCTGAAGGGAAAATTAATATCAGTCACTTCATTATGACTGAGATAGGCTTACAATGTATTTCTCAAGCCTCTTCTTCTTTTTACTATTCCATTTCGATTCTGACTGTGCGGCAAACTGCCAGAGGCTTCAGTTGAGCTAAGCTCAAGAAATAACGACATACCGACCTCTTGTCTCAATTTTTCCCTCCTTTCCTGATCTTTAACCTCTTGTGATTTTGGGGCAAGAACGCTGGCGTTTGGGTCGACTTCACCAGTTTCAAGATCACCCTCAGACTTCCGTACACGTTTCGTTTTCCCTTTTTTCCTTGAACCGGAAGCCCTTGCTCGTTTTATTCTCTGAGCGTGGTCCATGTCCAATTGGTAGGTATTGAAACCCAAGGATATGGGCAGCGCGCGTTTTTTCAAATCCAAGATGATTGAGCAAGTCCAAAATAAATGAGCACGTGATTGATGATGGGCATCACATGAGAACATGTTGACGTGTTGTGGGTTGTGGCAAACACAAACAACCATCTCTTTTGACTCCAACCTCTTTGGTAGTTCGGTCCCGCCACCTAGACCAATTCTTTCTCAATTTCCCCCCAAATGCGAAGAATGAATTCACTTCCTTTGAATGACGACCTCATAGACCGTATCTTGGTCTTTCTGCCTGACTACGCATCTCTGCAAGCCACAATACTCTCATCCAAGTCCTTCTACAATATATTCAAGCTGCATCGCAATTCAATCATCCGGGGCGTCTCATATAATCTCACTGGACCAGCACTTCCTTCGGCTGTCCGGCTGCTTCGTTATTCTGGCCCAGCAGGACATTATGGCACGCCGACTTCCTTGACTTCTGACCCTAAGCCTTGGTCAGAAGAAGATCCCATATCCCCAATTACCAACGAAGAATGTCGAAAGCTCGCGGAAAACGCTGCAATTGTCAAGGCTTTAGAAGATCTGTTTAGTCTGAGGCAGGTCAATCAACAGACAAGCCAAATCAACTTGTTATAAATTTCACCACAATTCCAGGCATAAAGATCGCATTTCTTTGACAAGTGCCTTGAACGCAATGGAATCGTGGCGTTTCAGAAGAGCGATGTTTCGATTGATGCTATTTGCTGATATCTTTAGCGCAGAGAAATACCGGGATCTAGAATTCGAGGATGATGAGGATACAGATGAAAATATCGCCGAAGTGAATGATGAGAAAGTTGCAAGGCAAAACTTTCTTAACGACTACGCGAATTATGAACTATTTGAGATGCACAGCGTTAGTCTTTTTCTTCTAGAAGTCATTAGGTTCGCAAACGTTGGGTATGATGGCAGCGGTTAGTTATCTTTTAAAACAAACGTCATAGACCATCGATTTACTTGATACATTTCTAGGCAACAATTCTGAAGATTTCCTTGCTTGCCGTCCACAACTGATCTTGGAAGCATATCAAAAGAAGAACGTCAACGGCCTCATGTATAAAATGGATCTAGTTCCTCCGGTTTTTGTTGAGAGATATCTTTCCGAGCCTCTTAAGAGGATTTGGGATCAACGCAAAACAAAGCCACCTCCGACCGACTCTACTCAATGGAGCTCATTACTTGATGACGTCCAAGCCCACAAAGACACTTGTAAGCTTCCTTTCCCTTTGATTTCTTGCCATCCATTCATGCTTTGTAGGTAATAATTGCGGTGGAACATATGGCTTCGATTTATGGAATGAGAACAGTCAGTCTTCGTCCAATTAATATATTGCTAAAGCTTCTAGATCACAATTTGTCATTAGATTGGGATCAGTTGGCAAATTTCTCAGACCCTATCGTCAAAGGCATCGGTAGACTCGACGTTTATCGAATCCCGCTAGCAAAGGGGAACGTAGATCGGAATGCCGTCGATGGACAGGCATTCAAGACAGCGTTAAACTCG
This sequence comes from Tephrocybe sp. 9174TJB, assembly GCA_018850275.1. Classification (NCBI taxonomy): domain Eukaryota; kingdom Fungi; phylum Basidiomycota; class Agaricomycetes; order Agaricales; family Lyophyllaceae; genus Tephrocybe; species Tephrocybe sp. 9174TJB. Next base: position 2,256 of record JABAJT010000046.1, read on the forward strand.
TCAACGTTCGGAGACCTTCTAAACAAAATACACCAGATTAGAATCCCTGAGTTGGACACCTGGGATAAAGGTGACTGGCTATGTGAAGCGTGTATCATTGAAATTTTAGGAGGCCATCTGCATCTCTGGTACCTAGAACGGAAACGAGAAAGTAAGCGAATAGTCACGATGGGGCGTTTGTGAAAAATCTGACACCTGCATAAGATGGTGAGCTGATCAATGAAGACTGCTGGTAAGCAATTGATCCATCTATATATGACTTCCATCCCCTTGACTCGTTGGTTTATATAAAAGGTATGGGTATAAATGCACAACACAACTGCGGACAAACCCCAAGGGTGTACACCATGCTGGTCGCCTGAATGTGCGTGCTATCCAGGTACTCTTTTGATCAGTACCAATAACCTCATGCTATAGCATTTCTGCGAGCCATCGCGTACCACTAGATGAGCGGCGTCAGCTTAGAATTGGATTTAGTAATCCTATCCTCCTATGCTTGTGATTGTTCCCTTTCTGCAAGTGCAGGGGGGCGTACTGCACCTACTACACGAATTGAGGGTCGACTAATTCAAAAGATTCTCATTTTTTTCATAACTATGATTATGTACCGACGCCAAGTGTATAATTTTTTGATGATTATAGATGTCCTGCTTGCTGTACATACGAGCTTGACGTTTAGCATCATTCAGGACCGCTTGATCATGACGCTCGCGTGACAGTCGCGTTGTGTCACAAACTTCTGAGCTTGATCCTTGACCATCACTGGCAGTTTCGAACTGTCGCAGCAAGCTTGTCCATGTCCCAAGTGGACGAAGATCCAACCTTCTTCGAACGTGAACGCGATAGACTGGCGCGCGAAATCACGACTGTTAGTAGATTTCATCCCCGGCCGTGACTTGTGACAGCTCCCAACTGACCAACAGGGTTTCGAGGAACTCTTATCGTCTACAAATGTACTGAACCGCAAACTCGAAGAAGTTTTGGGAATGACCAAGGAATATGATACAATTGCGGAACTGTGGCAGACCTTCTATCGTCTTATGCGTGGGCCGACAAAAGACGAGGAGGAGAGTGGCGATGAGCAGATGCCTGGTTTACCTGGTACAGGGGGACACGTTGTAGTGATGAAACAAAGCAAGAATACCTGATTTGGTAGAGGTACGTGAAGAAAGATATATTAAAAGGATTCCTATTTATCAACACAGATAATCGGATACACGCGAGAGGGATTGGCACATGTTGACTACAACGACTGAGGTGATATACATGTACGTACGTATTGAAACACAGCAGGACATCTGGTACTGTCGTCGACGCTTTACACGTCTGCCCATTGCGCCACCTAGACAAATAATCAGAGAATTTGCACGACGTTTAGAAATCGAACTCACCCATGAAAATCCATTGAACTCGGCTTGGTCCCGAGACGATAATTGGCCGTGCACTGGGGTAAGAGTGGGTTTCTCCCGAGTAAACTCCTCATCGAAGTTACTGGTATCAGCGCTTCCGTTCTAAACAATTCATGAGCCCAGATAACGGTATGCTTGTGACATAGACACTCACAATAGTGGGGAAGTATGGAGGAGGAATGCGTTTGTGCAAAACATCATCAAAATTGACGTCTTTGAAAAATGGCTGACGCTTGATCTCCTCGGCATCATCCTTGGTGGAACCAAGGCGACGTGCGGGGTCACGAGTCAACAACTATTAGCGATGAAGCCATGAATACGACGAGAGATGACTAGTGAACAGGTACTCACCTTCTGCAGGATCGAAACAGCATCCCTTGGCATAGTGATGGGATAGAGGGGTTCGTCTTCTAGGATAGCATCGAAGATTTCATCCTCATCGTCTCCGCGGAATGGAGACTGGCCCAGCAACATTTCGTACGTGAGCACACCGAACGCCCACCAATCAACCGCACGTCCATAGCGTTGCTCAAGGAGGATCTGTGACACCATTCAGATTTAGAAAGTAAATGAATCTTATTGGGATATCGCACCTCCGGTGCCATGAACTCAGGAGTTCCACAGAACGTACTCGTTGTATTGCCAAACCACATTTCTTCTTTGCAGAGACCATAATCAGCGACCTTCACATGCCCATCTAAGGTTAAAAGGATATTGTCAAGTTTGAGATCACTATTGCAAGCGTGAGGTTTATGCCATGTTACACCAATGAAGTAAAACACGGGCTAACCGGTATATGATGCCATTGGCGTGGAAATATTCCAAGGCAAGAAGCACCTCTGAGGCATAGAACTTGGCTTGCCGGAGAGAGAACTGCTTCCGCTGGATATGCAACATGAGATCACCACCACTCACATACTCCATAACGAAGTAAACACGAGTCTCGGTCTGGAAGCAAGAGTGCAAACCAAGTAAGAACGGGTGGCGTTCTCTGGCTGCAGCCAAGAAGACTCTCTTCTCTGAGCGAGTACTGTTAAACCGATGGATGAGAAGCGTCCCGTAACATTTTATTTATCAACTTGCCTTTCGACTTCGTCGTTATCGATGATGAACTCTTTCTTTAGAACCTTAATGGCATACAAGCCGTTCGTGGACTTCTCCTCCGCCAACATAACTTTTCCGAAATTTCCCTTTCCCAACACCGCAAGGAAATTAAAGTCATTGAGGCTCACTTTCCTGGGGGTACGCGCGGTGGCTTGTGGCTGCAATTGTTGTTGTAATGGCTGTTGTCGAATAGCCGGTACCTCTTGAGGAATTCGTTTCGGCGAGGAGGGTAGTGGAACACGCTCATGAGGGCGAGGTGCTTGAACTGGGCTGGCTAATCCAGGTTGCTTGGGTGGCGCTGGTGGAGGAACCTGGGTTCGCGGGCCCTGAAAGACATTCGTCAGTTTGCTTTATTAAGCAAATGTACAGATACATACTGGATACGCTTGCTGTGATTGGGCATAATTATCGAACCCACTTGGAGGTCCTTGTTCATATTGATTGGGGGGAGGTCGCCCATCCGGCGGGTAACCCGGGGGTATAGGAACACGAGCCCCCGCAGACGGTCTTACATTTTGAGGCGGAGGCGGAGGTGGGATATAGGGGGGGATCTGTTGTAGCTGCTGAGGGGGTAACTGCTGAGGCTGAGGCTGAGGCGAGAACTGTTGCGGCTGCTGGAATTGATATCTATCTTGAGGAGCAGGAGTGCGGCTGTATGGGTCAACCTGGGGAGGGAGAGTGGGGATAACAGGCTCTGACCCAGAGACCTTCAGGCGGTCCATCTGCATGTCGAGAGGGACATTCGTGGGTTGATCAGGGTATTGTTGACGGCCAGGGGGACGAGCCTGCGCTGGTTTGTCTGCACGTAACCTGTTGATATCCCTCCAGTTGCGCAATAATTCGTTTGCAGTTTCCATCGACATCCCACAGAAGTCGGGAACCAAGTGTGCACAATTGGCATGGCATGTGATGCCGCATTCAGAACATTTGCGAGCGTTCTTGCGACCAAGAGGCAGCATGTATCCACAATGGCAACACCAATTAGCTCCAATATTGGTGAGAGGCTCAAATCGATGATGAATGCGATGGTTGATTTTCTCTTCGTCGCCCTCCTGCGATTGGAATCAGTCTAAAGTTTGACGAAATTCGGCAAGACACATACCCCAGTATTGGATTTGGATATACACTTTGTGACAACTTTCTCGTAGCATTTTTTGTGGCACGTATAGCGGCAGTCTTCGCATTGATATCCAAGGGCGTTAAGAAGGAAGTCACCGCAGAAGGCACAGAGCATGATTTGGTAAAACTGCTGTTGGACGAATTTGTGACCGTTCATGACATGGACCTCGCCCTTGCGCTTGCGAACGGCACCCTGTCGACCTAAACCGCCGAGGGGAGCATCCATGGGACGTTTGCGTACGTTCTCTTTGACTGGGAAAACACGGTAATTAATTAACAATTAGCCTAGAGAATGGTGCTCTCTTACTGAAATTCAAACGAAGAGCGATAGCTCCCGCCGGTTCGACGGCAAACCAAGCGTCAATTCCGTCACTAGTTGCAGGCCCGAGATTCATTGAGTCTCCGCGCCGAGCACCACCAAAGCCCCCTCCCAGAGGAGCATTAAAGTCACCAGATTGCGGGTGTGCATGGCCTGCATGACCATCTCCGTGCATGGCGCCAGCGGTAACCCAACCACCTTGCCCACTCTCCATTCCCACCTTCTGCCGACGTAGAGCCTCAACGAGATCATTGATTCGAATCCACAACAATCCGATGGGAACAGCATGAGGTTCACTGGCCTGCTTGTCGAAGACGGCAATCTCAACTTCGTTCGCCTTATCGACAGTGATTTCAAAATCCTCGTTCCAACGGTCGGTGCGAGATGGATGGGATTTGGCAAGTTGGGTACCTTCGACCTTGAGGCAGACGGAAGTCTCGATCACCTGCTTTGATGACGAACGCATACGACCAAAGGATACGACAGGGGCATGATCCAGCTCCCGAGCACCTTTGACAGTGACCTGAAGCGTTCCGGACAAGGGTTTAGAACGCATGTTCTCTTTGCGTTCGCCATCGGGGCCAGGGGGCCCTTCTTCATAGAAGCAGTGATAAGATATGGATAATGCATCAGGTTAATAAGCTACGCACCCATTTCTTCGTCTTCAACAAGTTCGTCCAAAATGTGCAAATTCTTGTAGCGTTTAAGTGCGGTTTGCAAAAGATGCATCTTCTTTTCGCTTTCAACTTTCTTGCTCTCGGCGTCTGCCCTTGCTTTCTTATCGCCATCCGCCTGGTAAAGCTTCGCCATCTTGTCTATTCCCTTCTTGTATTGCATCTCCACTTGAAGTTTGAACTCGAGTTGATGGAGCATCCGGGATATCTTGGCCGACGTTATTGGGGTGTCAGCCTTGATGAGGTCAAGGTTGGTATATTGCTTGGGCTTTGAGGGCCCGGGTTGAGGGGAGCGGCCTCCAGGGTAACCTTGTTCAAATGAATCCACTGGGCGTCCACGGTTGGAAGGATCATTGTCTTTTGAAGGCACCTAGATCGACAAGCAGATCGTGTGAGCCAGTAGTCAGGAGAGGATCACCTTAATAACACACCTGTGGAGACGAAGACCCAGCTTGCCGTTGATCCTGTTGCGATTGCTGAAGCTTGCGAGCCTGCAGCTCACGAAGCATATCCTGAAAGTACTGAAGGGATCGTTCAGTCTCTCTGAACTTTGCCTCAGTGCTCCGCAAGACAAGCTGATTAGTTGTTGCACTGCGCATGCTCTGAATCCCCTCTAGGATCTTACGCTCTGTCGCAATGTGTTTGTAGACCTCCTGGATCTTTTGGTCCAGCTCATGGCCCTGGAGGCAGCGATTATAGTGAGCATCTATGCTGGTGTGCAGAAGATCCAAGCCGTACCGTAGCTGCCATTGTGAATGGGCCGTGTCTGCGGGGAAGACGAGTGTCGATAGCAAAAAGCAAAGCGCAATGAGCAGAATCTCGCGATATTGGCTTCGGGTGATTATTGGGGCTGTGGCCAACCAAATCGGGAATTAAACATTATTTGAGCTGGTTATGTCTATATAAAGACATATCGGATATCCGAAATGCCCGATGACATAGTGTGCCCTGACTAATTTTTGCAAGTGTACTCCATCTCTATACCAGTCCCACATGCCGTCTATCGTGTGTCGATCAAGAATTCGGGCAGCGTCAGAGCACTGCATCCTCTCTCTTGACGTCCGACATCACCTTACCACAAATTCTGTTGGCTCTAATGGGCTGAAAGAGACACGTTTTCCGGATAATGTTGACATTTTGCTCACCTCCAACCTGGTCATTTCGCTTTCTGGTTGTTTGGACGGCGAAGAAATATCCGCTCAGGAATTGTACGCTTCTGAGCTTGCTCAAAGTCTCGTAGCCTATTTTCAGCTGGTAATATGCGCACCCTTTGCTTAGGTATCCCATCCCTTAACAGCAGCGAAATCTATAGAACGCGGCAGAACTAGGACTAAATTATGTCTCACAACTGAAATTGGACGAAAACAATGAAAATCTCACAGGTCCGCTTTCCGTAACCCGTCCGAAGCATTCTAACTACATAAAATCACAGTCGTATTGACGTCGTCGCGTCAAAACCCTTTGGATCCGCAGATGCTCCCTGCCCATCTCTTGTTGGTCGCTATTGATTTGTGCTATTCCTGGAAAACGCCCGAAACATTGCAAACTAAGACTGACAGAGCTAATCATCCATTTTCTGAAAGACTTTCCCTCCCTTACAAGGCGGTCTTGGATAACGTGGTGAGGCGTTTTGCGACCTGGCAACTAGTAAAGTACGTACTATCATGCCTTTTCTTTATGGTATATCATTGAATAAATCAGGCGTTATCCGCTTATTTTTGGGCGTTGGTGCCAGGTATGCACAGTAAATGACTTGAATGAGCACTATTACTTTTGCTCAATGTAGCAACTTGACATGGAGTCTGCCTATTTTCAAGGAGTGGCAGACTCTATAATGCGCATCCTGCGAAGGTCGCAGAACAAGTCGTTTCGGTCTAAATGCCAGCGCCTTATCAAGGTTAGCCCATGAAGTGATGAACGACTACTTGTCAAACTGATGAAGTTACCACCCCTTGCGAATCAGCTCATACGTACTGCACGAATATCCGCCCAAATTGATGCGAGAAAGTCCCTTTCGATGTCTTTAGGCGCAGAAGAAGATGAAGATGTCGTCACACATTATCTTACCGATCAGGATGTGCTCTGCTACGCTTTGGAGAGGGTGTTCCGGGACGGGATGTCACGCCCACAGTTCAAGGTCTGAAACCATCCAGTCCCACATCAGTTGAGCTCTCTGATGAGTCTAGACCCATCGTTCAGGGACTCGCCATCCTGTCCAGTACAGACGCGGCAGACGATGAAGAACTTGCCTGTCATCATGATGATCACCCTCCGCAAGAAGCACCAACCAGCATGTGTTCATCAGAGAGCTTTCTATGGAACGAAGTTTTCAAGGATGTTCTAATGGCGACATCTCCTTCAAGCACTGGATACCTAGACTTACCCTCTGACGGCGAAAACGAGCTTCCTATCGATAATCTATTCGACCGTCACCATCAAACCATTTTCGATGAGGAAGATGGCTATGACGACTTACCTGCTTTGGACTCTATTCACAAATTCGAGGAACTGTCTCTCCAACCTTGGCCAAAATTCGGTTCTAATGCTCCCCAAGTTGTTGATGATACTACTGCCCCTCAGGTGCTTGACTGGGACGACTCAGATGACGAAATAGGTTTCCATAACTCGCAGACGACCTCCCACACCACGCGACCGGATGATCTTGTTTTTAGCTCAGACTTTCGTCTTTTGAATTCCCACCTTGACCATGACAGAGTTTCGCCAGATCAAGACTCTCAAGACGAAGTTTTTTGGATACCTGAGAAGGAAAGTGAATCTCAAGCGACATCATCTGTTTCTTCGCTCTTGGTCTACAAGCCCGGCTTACTGTCCAATCGGGAGGAAAATTCAATGGAGCAAATTCATTCAATGGATTATTGGACGCAATCAACTACATCAGTGACCAAAGTGGGGGGCATCTTTCCTGCAAAATCAATACAAACCATCCCGATAGAAGTATGCACCGGCGACAGCGATCTAGAAGTCGACTTCTTATCCGATGGAGCCTACCACGATGACATTGTTCGCATGAATTCATCCATCCAGCCGAGCCACAAATCATTCGAGAATACCGAGAGTGGGGATTCGGTGGAGGTCGTGGCGAGGACTGTCTTTTCGGAGACAACTTTTTCTCACCGAGGTACAACCCTAAACATCACATGTCCCTGGCAGGCCGAATGCGAATATCACCTGAGACACACTCCGGACGCAATGGAAGATAGCGACGAAGAATTTTGGAATGCTGAGACTCATGGCGGTGATTTGCTTGGTGCCGAAAGCAATGAAGCGCAGTTCACGATGGTGGAGCTTGACCACCTTGCTTCGTGAGCGCTGGAGTCCATGCGCAGTAATTTCACAGTTTGGGACATGCGTAGACTATTTGTACGGTTGCGTTGGAAACTATAAGAGATACTCCTAGTACGAGAAGGCACATATATGTATTCAGGATGTGTAGGGCCGCTAATGCCCGTGTAATTAGGACTCCGCTATAACCCCGCAGTAATAGTGGGGGTGGATAAAAATAACCTTCTGAGTAGTTACAAAGTCATCGCTTGTCGACTCCTGCTCCATACATTAGCAGTTTGCTCAACCTCCCGCTACTTTGGCTGCCATGCTTCCAGCTCAGCGTAACAAGGTCGATATTAGCGTAAGTCCCCAAGTTTTCTGACTGCCACGGTGGGTATGTCGACCGGATCCTGATTCCATCGATCCTCCTCTAGAAATTGAACCCGCAGGAACAGCAGCTTTTTCGCAAGTATGGCAAGCTTCCCACACATAAGAATGTCCTCACGAAAATGCAAAAGGTTGGTTGAAATACTCTGTATCCAACGTCATCGCCTCATCCTGTAATACAGGATCGCAAATATTTCGATTCTGGCGATTATGCTCTTTCCAAGGCCGGTGTCGCACCACAAAACACAGTAGGCACAGCGATTCCTAATCCTGAGAAGTAAGTTTGGATCCGATGCAGTTCGCTCGCGAAATACTGAGGGTATTATTGTCAGCATCCCTCATGCATCCCCCGGCAATGGACATTCAAATAACGGTCATCAAGGCCTTTCAGTCTCGCCAACAAGTTCCACGAGCCCTGTCAACAAAGAAAGTGGCCTTGCACACGACCAAAACAATGATGTACCCTCTGAGGATCCGCAAGACATACCTGCAACACCCGAGTCCCTCAAGGATTAAATATTCTTGCGCGCCCTTCATGCACCACCATCCATCGTACCCTATTGCACCAGTCGACCTCGACCGCTTTATTTGCCTCTCGCACCCACATCTTATCGATTTCTGCCTCGTTTACTAGCGACAAAGCATCACACAAACGGCCATTACTATACGCTTATGACATCTCTTGGGATCTGCACGTGTATCATCACCTTGTCATGATCTGGCCGAGGGCTCTGAGTATCAGGGGTAGTGCAGAGGATGTACCGATAGCTACATTTCTTCGCCATTTGTTTCCGTGGCGTCGTCGCCCTATTACAGGATATAACAACTGCCCTCTTGTCCAGGACTAATTTATGTAATTGTTTCGACAAATTGAATTACTTAACATAATTGTTAAGTACAAATCATTTGTCACAGCCACGTGGATCAGTTTGTGACTTCACGCGTTTTCCTTTCCTCCTCAACGCGACCCTCGACGAGCAAATGGCAGCAGCTATCAGAGAGGAGGTAACGAAGGTATTTGGCGAAAGGACAGGCTTGGATGAAAAATTACTTGAAGAATGTGCGTGTTCAAACTGAGCAATACCGGATACGACTTCATTTGCATTAGGTATCTCAATATGCCAGATATACAACATATCAGCGGAGACTCTTCTGTACAAATGGGAAGCGCTCAACTTCCGCCCATCTGCAACGCGTTCAGAAATATCCGAGTTCACGATGGACTCCATTATCGCGTTAAAAGCACAAATTCAACGCGACATCGCAAAAGAGAACGCGAAGCGACCACAACATAGGACTATGGCAACTGCGAACACTGCTATGGTCAACAGATCCCGACTTCCTGGTAACATCATCAAAAGTGCCGCTCCCATACAGAGGACGGGTTCTGTGCAGGTCAAAGTGGAGGAAGGGATTAGTATAGCTGGGCCGAGCACCAGTAGTCGCGTTACGTTCAGAGGGCCACAGATGAACCCTTCTTCGCGAAAGTCCCGCTCATGTACCTCCCGATGCCACTTATTTCTGAATGTGTTTGACTCACGCGGTTGCACAGATCGATACATGTATGAAAAGATATTAGAAAGAAGTGAAGGTGTGCATTTTTCTCCCTAATCAAGAACAACTTTTTCTCAGTTGCTCGCGTAGCCCTCGATGATCGAATAGAGGAATTCTCCGAGCTGGTCAAAGAGTATTACAATGTCCCTGAGCTTGGTGATCCTACAACGATATCGGGCGTATGTGAAATGCTAGTGTATTGTACTCGGCTGATGACATACATAGGGAGACATCATAGCTGTTGGCCGCATAGTTCATGATTTGGACCTAGATATTACGTATGAATCGCTACCCAAGCTCACAGAAGCAATTATTGCACTCGAGGTTGGTCGTGCAAACCGCGGTTCACGAGTGGCGCTACGATTCGACACAGACCTGAAGATACGTGGTGGGGCACAAGGGTCTGGTAGTGCAGGACTTTTCCCTGGATCAATCGCTGCGTTCAAAGGGGAAAATGGCGGTGGGGGTTGGTTTTTGGTAAAAGAGATTCTCTCAGTGGGCCTCGATCATCTCGTGTCGTCTTCCATTTCTAATGATCTCATTTAGCTTCCTCCCCTGAAACCTACACATGTGTCTTTTGGCCTTCAGCCTACCAAGCTCGATGCGGGAGTCTCTGACAATCCATTTACCATGTATATTGCATCTGGACCTTATACCCTGGACGCCGATCTATTGTATAAGCCCTGGCGTGCATTAATCAAAACTTTGAAAACTGACAAACCAACGGTGGTCATCCTAGTCAGTCCTTCCACATATATTCCATCAAGGAACGACTAACCGCCCACGTAACAAGCTGGGACCATTTATCGACGTTCAACATCCAAAGATTAAAAATGGTGAAACCGATATGTCACCGACGACTCTTTTTCGATCTTTGTTCATCGAGCCTCTGAGAAACTATTTGGATTCGTCACCTGGGAGTATTGCTATTTTAGTTCCCAGTATCAGGGATCTTGTCAGCCGGCAAGCCGTATATCCCCAGGGTGAACTAGAACATGAACTCACAGCTTCAGATCCCGTAAATTTTCCTCTTAATTCTCAAGCTGTTATCTGATAGAAATATTACAGCGCATTCATCTCGTCCCCAATCCTGCTCACTTCTCCATCAACGACATCACGTTAGGTGTGACTAGCGTAGATGTAATATACCATCTGCGAAAGGAAGAGCTTTTAAAGAAAGGGACAGAAGTAGATTCGGTTGTCTCCACTGGCGATGATACGGGGGCCGACTTGATGGCGAATACATGTCGCCAACTCCTTCAACAGCGCAGGTGCGCATTTCCAATAACGATGTCCTTTTTCAGTCTTGATCATGCTTTACAGTTATTATCCGCTGTTCCCAGTGCCATCTGATGTATCGCATGAGGTTAATCTCGATGTAACCCATTGGGATGGGCTCAGGATAGCAGACGAAGACGACAACGCTCCTGATGTGCTTATTTTACCCAGCAGGTTAAAACAGTTTTCGAAAGTCAGTACACTTCTTCATTATTCTGGACGAGAGACTCATGTGTGACGTAGGTTGTGCATTCGACAACAGCAATCAACCCTTCCTTCTTGGTCAAGGGAACGTATGCCAAGTTGAGTGTAGCTGGTAGAAGCTCTGTCAAGGAGTTCAGGGAACGCATCAAGACCGAAATCGTTAGGATTGATGCCTAGCGATATTCAGGCTATGTAACGGGCATGTTAGGCATCGACGCCGAGGTAATACAATTCAACATTTTCTGATTTTTATTTTCCCTTCTATATATCATTAATTTTCGAACACGTCGGGGTGATTTTCAGACTTGAACGCACCGCTAACCGGTTGCGGTCGACATGGGACGTTGCTACCGTTGGCTCCTATTTTTTCTCGATTTCTCAATCCCACATTTGTTATAACCACCAAGACGGTTGATTGTGTTAAGCGGCTGCGACAGGACTACTGTTTTCTGTTGTCCGCCTTTCTACTGCATTCATCTCACTGTAGATCGCAACTGGATAGCAGATACCATGAGCATACAATGTCGGCTTGCAAAGCCAACTTATGGCGATGAAACCCACACGAACATGCCATCCTTAGAAGATCTGCCCGTAAACACGAGATAGTCGCTGAGAGGAGCCCGGGACCGCATTCGTCCAACAAAAGTCCGCGATTACACAAGTCCCAAAGTACAAAGTGCGTGATTACAGTAATGAATGGAAGCCATCCCACGAATCAGAAATAAGGGTGGGTCTAAAAACAGAAGGGGGTTCCTATGAAAATGCCGTCTTCGTACGGACCTTTGAAGAAGCGACATGTTTATTTATGGCTTGATAGTGTCTGGAAAATGAATGAACCCACCCAAATGATCGATTACATTTCCTTTGAAAATGTTTGAAACTATTTCGTTTTGACATGATTCATCGTCTGCATTATCCTGGCCTGAGAAACAGGATGATTTTTAGTCTAGCAAAAGCTTCTATGGTTCAATGAAGTTGTTCACTTACCTGAGCATGCAACCGCCTCGGTTTCCGAAAGAAGATGCTAGGTTTGACCATCGATTAACGTTTTGAACAGTCGAGGAATACAGTAATAAACGCACTATTTCACCCTGTGGGTGAACAAAACCCAAGAAACGTCCTGGAATGATTGGCACAAGATCCTAACACAGGATGTCAGCAACTCCCACATTGCCGTTACAAAACAGTACTGACATGATCGTTATTGACACGTTTAAAATCTGTAACCTGAGCACAAGTGGTCATCAGAAAAAATGAGACATGTCAAGTGCCCATCTTGCTAACCTTGGAATCAAAAAAATCCGCGAATTGCTGGTCGCCAACTCTAGGAGTACCAAACGTAGTCGACGAAACCGAGATATCTGCAGGAAGTTGCAGTCGCAAGGACAGTGCAGTCAACATTGCAAGGGCGCCTCCTAGAGAGTGGCCTATCTAAAAATATTGAAAGCATACTTCGATGAGTATTACTTTCAGCCAAGGCATGGAAAGTCCTCACCGTGATGACTTTAGTGGCATCTTTTTCTGCCAACAATTTTTGGACCTCTGTGGTGATCAACTTTGAGTTGAGAGCATGTTGATCACGGAAGCCTGAGTGGACGGAAACATCTTCAGGTACACCAGGAAATAGTGTGGAATCCAACGGCCCACGAAGCACGTCTAGGTCGGTAAGCACTGACTGCCTGTTTCATGTGAGCTAAGCGATCATGGCGCCGATTTAACGTTGTCATGGAACTCACAGTTCAAGGGGGTCAGTCCCTTCATGGGCGACTACCACGGCATTTCCTTGTGGCCAGTGGCCGACAAAGACTACGAGGCAAAAATCAACAACATCTTCACTCATGGATAGAAACCAGATCTAAAGACTTACAGAATTGTTCTGCGTTACCATCGCCGCCAGTCAATGTCGCCTCAAACCCAGGAAGGGCATCACATGCCTCTGAAAACAACGATAATCAGTACTAGTACTTAATTTGAAGTGGTAATGCCATGTGCGGGGAGACGTACGTCCGCATTTCCAGCCTTGGATCTTCTCGGGTTCGCAATAGGCAGCCCGAGCAAATTGGGTGAAAGGTACAAGATTTTTGATCTGGGTAGAGGACAGTGCGGATGCCCGGCGGTGGAGTAGTGATTGTGGAGGTAAAGGTCCAGCACGGACCCCCGTAATCACGAAAAAAGTCAACAGGGTCAGGATAATGGTGAACATTATGATCCGAAATGATAGAGTACGTGAAACAAAGAGGAACACCCCAAGTTAACTATGAGCTGAATGTAAAAGGTGGGGCTGGCCTAGGACGAAGGAAAAGAGAGAGGGAAAGGAACGGAATAAAAGAATGGGAAGAGGTCGACTCGTTGACCGAACAAGATATAGCACCTCACCCTGTGACGGGTCTTGATCTCCCTGCCGGGATGGATGGCAGTATCTGTTATTAGCGAGCTTCAAGTCAAGTTACAAGGTGACATGGGCCATCACAGATGCGATTCAATGAACGATGATACCTCAGTTCGAAGAGAGGTTTTGCGTCGTCCCGTAGGCTGTTGTTCTGTATACTTCGGAAGCACTGAAACAAGAGCGATGAGAGATCGCTTGCGCCGCTGTGCCTTGCAATTGCAATAAGGGCTGCAAGCTTTTGCAGTGGCAGCGAAAGTAACAACCATTCAGAAAGCCCAAAATAGTCTCCCAGTGTCTCGGTTCCCGAAATCCAATATTACTCGCTTCGAGTACAGCTATTTAAGTCGTTATGGCTCCGAGCCAGATGTGCACCCAGAGTGTGTCATTCAATGAGCAAGGAAGTTGAAACGAGAGTTGAGAACTGAATGGGGTTTTATGGCTTTCGGAGTGATTGATAGCCGAGCCGGAGGTGTCAGGGGTCGTTTATCAATTCCACATGCATTTTGAGATTTCCAAACTGTTACCCCGCATTCCTGAGATACTGTACGGAAAGGAAGGGGCTTTGAACGGCAGATGTGGGGCAGGGACATCAAGAAGAAGACAAGAGGATCGTCTTGTGAACAGTTTGAGACGGATTTGAGTGGTTAGTGACATGCAAACACAGGACAACATGTACTTCATGGAAAGCGAGTAAGAAAAGTGAATTGTAGATTCTCTTGTGACATTTATTCTCACCAGCCCACCTTTCTATGCACCTCTGACCCAGTCCTCATGTTCCTTGCACCTTCGAGAGCGCATTCCGATTCTTATGCACAGGACTCGTATTCTGCGCCCTCAGGGGGCTCGTCAAACTTGAACAGACATCCATATTCTTTGACTTCGCTCAATTTCGATGGCTCTGACCCGTTGTATGGCCACCAAATAAGTGCAGAAAGACATACAGCCGAGTCCTTGTCTTCGACCCCTACCGCACCTCGTTCGGTTTCCTACAATGACCCTCGTGACCCTCAGTACGTCAAGCAAAACGGGAGCAGCAATTACCCCCAACGACGCGACACATCTGGAGAATACGACAACCAACTTCCCAGTGACGCTCTCGCCGCACAACATACAGCTCAGTCCGAGTGTTCAGGGGGTTCTTCGGCTGAACTTTCATCGGTTGCGCAGAAGCGGAAGTCTCGACGTGAAAAACCTCGCATTGATTTGGCTCCAGATCAGCCACCGACGACGCAAGGAAAGCCGCGTGCCAGAGTCTATGTAGCCTGTGTTCAGTGGTAGGTCATATGGGGGCTTCAGTTTTGTGCCACACGGGACCTAATTCGCTTCTCAGTCGCGCGCGCAAAATTCGATGTGATGGTGCCAAACCAGTTTGCCACAACTGCTCGAAGCGGGCCGTTGTAAGCAGTGAATGTAATTATGACCCCATTCCTAAACGTCGTGGCCCAGACAAGACCCCAGGAGCTCGTCAACGAGGGGCCAAGGAGTTGAGAGAGGACGGGGACGTTGGACCTGTGCGCCGCCGACGCCGTCGGGACCCTCCTGTCACTACTAAAAGAACAGCTACACCGGAATCGCATCCTTCCCCCGACACTCAACAGAATAACAGGAACTCTTCCGATCCCGTTCACGCCCCCACTAGCCTAGCAATTCCCTCCCCCGTGGACAGTGATATATTGCACACTCCGGTTGACTTTGGTCCTCTCTACGATTCACCTCAGGCACCACAGGTCTTCAATGGCAGCAGCCTACTTGACGACATGGCAGCTGTGGGTCTCTTCATTGACAAGGCTCCCACATACGATACCACATTTGATTTATCTGCCATGATACCCATCGATCATTTCTCACAACCCGCAGGTTCTGGACTTGCCTACATCACCTCGCTAGACGAGAGTAACAGCGAAGAAGAAGAGTACCATGGCGTATCCTGCGAACCATCTCTTAATTTCACCCGCAAAATTTGGTGGGAGTCTCTGCTATTGTTATATTTATCTCCCGACCCCAGCAACCGCCATAATCTCACAGCTGCGCAACGGGCATCGGCCGTGCAGGGTATCACGTCCGATATTCGTTTCCTGTTCAGCACCTCAAACTACTGGTTTTCTTTCTTCCATGTCCCCACTTTCAATTCGTATTATTTGGACCCTGCCAGGAGGGAAAGGATGCAGCCCTCTTTGGTGCTAGCCATGCTTGCGATGTCTACATTTTGGCAAAGTTCTGAAATTGGCCTTGGTCATCATGGAAGGGAGCGTGCGCTTCGATTTCGAGACGAGGCTCAGAGCGCTCTCGACGCGAGCTTTAATGCTGGTTGGATTGATGAAACGCTTGCTCAGGCTGCGTGGGTACGCATTGATCTATCTTATTAATATTTCTATGTCATTGACTTTCCTTTCATTCGCAGTTGCTTGCATTGTTCGAAGTCTGTGCACACCCGCTGCACTCCTCCGAGAGGTCCAACTCCTCCATGATCATGTTAGACTCCATAATTCGTAGCCTCTCCCTTACTGTCGTTGACGCAGATGACCCCAAAACCACCAAATTCTCTCCTGGAGCCGTTCCTTCTGTTCTCGATCCTTCACGGCATAGCTCGTTGTTATCAGAGGACGATTTCAATCCCCATATGCCTTCTTCTCCCGTAAGGGCTATTCGTGAGCCTCCCAGCGATTCCGGGTGCGCTTGTCGCTCAATGACCCTCATCACACACTGGCAAGAGAGTGGTGATCAGACTCCGCTTTGGACCTTGACACCGGCCTGGAATAATACCTGGAGTGAGGCAGAGATTCGGAAGGAATCGTGCCGGCGTTTATGCTGGAGTTCAATCATTCTTGCAGCAGGGCATGTATCCTACACGACAGCACATCGATCGGGCGCTCTCAATTTATTCATATCTGATCCATCAAATGCATGTTCTTAGTTGTTTATCATCTTCCGTCGATTTGCTGACGCTGTTTTTTCGTGTAGTATGCTCTACTCTTTTCTGGGGAGTCGATCGCCTATTCGCCCACTTTGTCGTCAAGTCACTCTTCAAAGGACACTGTCTGGGCGCTCCATGATCGCTCATTCTTGTTGTGGCATAGCTGTACTCGAATGCGCAGCGATACACGAGCAACAAATGACGTAAAGGCTCAATTTGCGGTCAAGACTTGGTTGGAGGCCGATGCTCTTGAAGCGGCGCTGAACAAGCATACTTGCCGAATTGAACGTCAGTTTATTTTTCAGGCCAGAGAATACATTTTCAAGTAAGTAATTAATTTATCTACAGCTCTAATTTCACAGCTGACCTTCTCCGCAGTACGAGAATGTGCATTTCGTACGAGTTTCAGCGCTATGTACCCCTCGTCTCAGCGTACGTCAATTAATTTTCTTTATCCTCCTGTGTCCTGGCTTAATTTTCCGCTTTAGCAATGTCAGCGGGTTGTTCCATCGCAACAAGGCGGAAGAATGGTGTATGGAGCAATTTTCTTCCGGTGATGTTGGATTATGACGAGCGTTTTGTTTTTGTCCAGTAACTCATCAAGCGACTGTCGCGGAACGCTTCATGTGCGGCCTTCATACCATTACTGGAAATTCAAAGAATCTTTTAGCTAGACGGCCGTTCTTTGTTTTCTGGTTCATGGGCCAGATTTCTCGGTGAGCGTGGTTGAATTGCCGATGAATATACTTAGCTGACATCAATTGTGCTTTCTTTTTGACAAGTGCTCTGGGATTGTGGGAGTGCGACAATACGTTGACAGTTGCTATGGACGTTTGTAAAGCGTTCCTACCAGCTCTAGACTAGTAAGAGTGTCTGTCTTTGGTCACCAATCTACCTGCTGATACAGGTTGTTTCAGCTTGACGGCCTTGTGGCCTTGCCCTGGTAAATCCTCAAAGCTCTGCACAGGTTTAGCAAATAACTGACTTTCGACACGTAGAACAACGGTACCGTTACGAGGCCCTCCGTGAACGGCTGGCCAATGCTTGTTACATCGCTGGTGTTAGTCCACCTCAACCTCCTAACCTGACGCTCCCTACCTCGTCTGCTTCCCGTTTCTAAGTCGCTATCGTTGATTTCTAGTTATATATATATATATATATTGCATTATATCTGTATTTTTAAGCTAAGTAGTACAGTACAGTTCTACAACGAACAATTGGACTTTTGTTGTAATCGGCGATCAGAATCATGCATAACTACCATTTTGGGGAAGCTAATTACAGACAACGGCTACAAACTTGGCATTTGCCCTGGAACCACCGTGACCGACCAACTTCATTCATAGCCACCATGAGCGCACCGGAAGGTCTTCAGACACCCAATCCTCTCGTCGATGCTCCAATAAATGCGCCCGCTTCGCGCACCTCTGTTTCTACCAGCATTCTCAAGCGAAGAGCCTCATCATCCTTTGAGGACTGTGAGGGCGATGCTAGTCGCAAGAGAATAAAGGAAGACAGGACATCTGCTCAAAATGATGCAGATGACAATGATTTCGCTCTTGCTACCGTTATCCCTACCCTTGCAGACGACCTAGCTCGGGACCTTGAGTGTGGTTGTTGTAGCGAACTCGTCTACCGACCAGTTCTTGTGAATCCATGCCAACATTTCTTCTGTGGAAGGTGAATCATATGCACCATCTTCTCCAGTGACTCTTGATACTTATCATGCCTTTACCCTCAGTTGCTGCGTGCTTTGGATCCGCGTGAGTCTTTCGCCACATGTTTACCACCAGTCACGTATCGGTGGCATCTTCTTTAAACGATCGTTCGATACAAATGCATTTTATTCTCTTTAATATTCAACTCTTGAGGTTCGTCTTCAAATGAACTGATTTATCATCCTTTAGAATGGAGGCACAAATTGTCCCGCGTGTCGTGGCCTGTCTACAGTCGTTACTCCATTCCGTGCGCTTCAAACCGTCATTGATACTCTCCTCCGCGCCGCCCCACACAAGGCTCGCTCAGAACGTGAACGCCAACAGGCTGATGAGATCTACAAATTCGGCCATTCAATGCGGGTCCGCACGGGTGTTTCTTGAATCTTATCTATGTATTGACTCATCCTCTCAGATTCCTCCTCCTCGGGAGCCGTCCCCAGAAACAAGTGTAGAGCTTCCGACCGATTTTGCGCGCCCGTGCCCCCATTGTGCAGCCGGAAACCCTTACGGTTGGAGATGCCCGCAACCGATTACAGATCCCACCGTCGATATCGATCGCGCCTGGCATCTGGATGACGGCGCCCCACCTGGACATGCCCACTGTGGTAACTGGTACGTAATTAACTGTTTAACAAACAGATATCAATTAGCTCACCCACCTTTAATTGTCTAGCGAAAACCTGCTTGCGACGCATGCTCCCAATACAACAACCAAGTGCGACTTTTGTCAAGTTTATTTTTGTGGAATTGGAGTGCAGAATCGTTGCATTGCTCTCCCTCTTCAGGCCCAACAACCCCAGGGCCTATCTGATCTAGGGGACCTCATCCTGTCTGCCGATGTTTATGATTGTTTCGATAGTAATAACGTTGAGGTGGAGATCATGCTAGACTACCTGACCGCCCAGAGATTAACGCCCCGTCATATCTATCGAGAGGCAAGTTTTTTGGTCACCTTGGGATATATCTCTGACAGTGTAATTTTGTAGGTTGTTGCACATATACAGTCCCAACCGACAGGTTTTAAACCTTTGATGGAGCAGGACCTCTTTTCCGATATGCATAGTGTCGCACCTGGTGTTGATCAAGACCCAGAAGCTCCTCGAGCCATCACATGTCGAAATTGTGCGACTGAAATCTTTTTATGGGGCCTCAAGGACTGGTGGGCTCGCGAGAGGCAGAAAGGCTTTCTGGCAGAATCCGTTATGAGTAGAAAGGACTGTCCAGATGGAAGAGCATGTGAACGACAAGCTGAGCATAGTAAGCTTTTGCGATCTTCTCCTGGAAGAACTTTTTTATATTGAACTTTGCCTTTCTCAGCCCACGCGAAAGCGTGTAAGTTTCACTTCTTCCACAAATCGATCTCAAGTCGCTCAATTTTTTTTTTTCAGTCAATCATATTTTTCCGAGCAGTGGATCTCATCCACCTCCTCAACCAGAACAGGCCCAATCAGACCATCCCGTGGCACGAGAACCATCATTAGAAGTCAACACAGCACCTTTAGACGACCAGATCATAACACCAGCTTCTCATGATGAGGCCCATGAGACTTCCAACCTCACGGTTGATACGATATGGGACCTTTTTTGATGCCGGGGAGGTGCCGAGAAGGCCGGTCGAGGTGCAGTCAGTTTCTAGTCGACACGCACTCGCTTGGCCTCTTGGGCGACTAAGCATGAATGAGCCTAACGACTTACGATTCTAATCTCTCTCTTTTCTTACTGCCATATACTACAACTCCGACGAATGCCAGGAAGAACGAACAAACACAACTAGGAACTGCCCAGCCACAGGAGATGCATTCGAGTACGCATACCATAAAGCAGTACTCCCCTTGAAGAATTTACGGTTGATCGGCGTAAGAAGTTTGTCCACAGATCTTTCTCCACATTTACTGACCTTGTGTCTTGCGTAGGTATTGAACTCTTGCTAAAGTTGTGTTTCGTTTGGTTTCTCCTCTATATTTGTTAATTATATCTCAATACGCTCCAGCATAACGAAAATCAAATCATATTCACGATGATACTGTGCATAGTCCCTATAATTTCTGATTCGACAGATCTAGTTCAGCGTTTCTATTTCTTTGATAGATGACACCGGCCACGAGCGAAGCCCACTGCCGCAAATGACGGCCGTCAATCCCAAGTCATTCACTGCAGCAAGCTTACCAGGGAGTAAAATGCGGCTTTCAGTTACATCGGAATCTGAAGAACGCCACAACTCAATGTTACGGACATTTTTTGGGAAGCCTCGGTAGGCTTTCTTTTTCCTGGTCTGTGTGATAGATCTCTAGGTACTTTTATTGGGCGGGTACATATATCAACAATTTCGGGCAAATACAGGACAATAAAGATAGAAAACACATTGAAATCCGCAAATATCAAGGAGTGTGTATAGTGTACGTTCAGAATAAGAGCGCCAGTCAGTCCATGGAGCGAAATAATATAAAGAGTGTGAGGGAAGTTGGACCTAAGCAAGAGCCATCATACCACCCATCATCGATGGTTCCGCCATCAGCGCTTTTTTGAGGCGCTCCTTGCGAAGGGCCTCCAGACGCGCTTTTTTCTCTTCTGGGGTTTCCTTGAGTTTCTTTTCCCGAGCTTTCTTGTCGATTTCAATCTTTTCCATTTCTCGGGCCTTCATCTTCTCCTGCTCTTTCTTTTTCCTCTCTCTGTCCTTCTCCTTGACCACTGGTCCATACGCACCATCCTTCTTGCGCCCAAGCAGGCGACCGAAGGTACTTCCGCCGGGCGTACGTGGAGAGAGAGGCTCGGCTACGATCGTCGAAGCAGTTGCCGACGATCCAGATGTTGACAAGGATGCCAAAGAAGACAAAGATTGCGAGGATAGCGAACGTGTGATCTCAGCAGGTGGTGACGCTTGAGTCGTCGTCCAGTTGATGTTCGAACGCTGCTGTGGCCATTTCTTCACAGGGTGGTTCAAGGCGAAGAAACTCATGCGTGATGCGCTGAAGGGATCGGGGTTGTCCGAGTCCATAACGACATCATGATCATACGAATAGCGTTCCTCTATGATACCGAGTTCGGCTGAGGAGGAGGAGATGAGATCGGTGGAGGATGTGACAGGTGTAGAGGGCGAAGCGAAACGACTGTTGGAGCTGTTGGACATAGAGGACGTAAGGGAAGGTGGGATGCTCTGCATGGAGTCGGTATAGATACGTGGTAGACGAGATCGATTGTAAGCACTGGTGATGGAATCATGTTTGTCGGAGACGGTGTCTGAATGTTCAGAGTCTGTTACAGTTAGGACAGACGCGGACAGTGAGGGTGCAACGGAGGGAGAGAATGAGGTACGATTTGAGCGGCTGAGGTATGCGAGGTCGGGAGACGCGGTGACAAAAGAAGGAGAGAGTTCCCCGTTTGTCACGCCTTCACGTTCGATTACGCTCGAAGAAGATTTGGCAATGGAACTGTCGGTGTCAGAAGTTGTGAACTCGGATAAAAAGTCGACAAGCTCCTGCATCTCCTCTTCCACCTGGATGGATACGATGCTTGCAGACCGCTGGCGTCGTTGTGACTTCCTAGGTCTGACGTTCGGAAGGGGAGTGATCTGATCCTCATTGATCGCAACGTCATGAACGGGGACAGGACCTGGAACGGGTGTGTCCACATCCCGTTGCCTCTCCACCTCCTCACCGACAGCAATAGCTCCAAGAGGTACAGGCGTATTTTGGGACTCTCTCGTCCTGTCGCCCTCCTCCCCAATCGCAAAGATCGGGGATACTGTATCCTCTTTCGTTGGACTATCGGAAATATCAGTTCCTTCACTAGCACTGCTAGTGCTTGGACTGAGAGCGTGTGTATCCACGAGGCTTTGTAGTTCCTCCGTACTTGGAACGCCCATCAGATCAGCAAGATAGTTCAAATCTGCTGGGCTTGGGCTCTTGGGCTCGCTGGTCGTGCCAATGCTTGAGTGCTTGGCCTCGCTGATGCTGAAACTGGGGGTCTTGCTGGGGTCCCCGGTGCTAGGCCGAGGAGTCGCCTTGACTGCGGCCACATGAGGTAACACTGGTAGCGTATCTAGTATTTACCACCATGAGTCGCCATCTAAAGCTGAATACTATGAAACTTACTGCGCCTCATATTGTCCCGCAATGCAGGGTCGCTGCGCCACCTCACAATCGAGGGACCCGCTCCAGCTACTACGGACCAATCTGGACCTGTAATCGTGCTCGCGTGCATATTCGGACTCCAAGGACTACGGCCGCCCCTCTGAATATCCACTGCACTCGCAGGCTCCACGGCGCGCGTGTCTGCAAAACCATAATATCAGCCTCCTATTCCGATTTCCACTGCATCCGAACTCCGAATCGGAGTTCGGAAAAACATTGGCAAGCCCCCGAGGAACCACGAAGGGGAAAACCTTGCAAACAAGGAGGAATACTTACTATATCCCGAATTCACGTCGCTCCCACCTCCTTGGCCCATCGTGCGCCACCGAGCATCGGAAGTTCCACGTGGGCGGGAAAATTGCTGCGCATCGTTGGGGCCGGGACCTCCAGGTCCGCTGCCGGAGCCTCCATTTCCACCACTGGGACCGTTAGACGGACCGCCACCACCGCTGCTTCCTGGCTTGTTGTCCTTGTCGGTGCGGTTACGAGGACGTTTTTGGGTATATGACTGTCAATTGAAACAGATGAGAAGTGTAAGAGAGAGGGGGTATTAGTGAGACAAACCATGACAGTTTTAAGTGCACTACACAGTGGAATTAGGCGTATTAGAATACATTGGATGAGTAGAAAACTCACCGAATTTGTAGACTTCTGCAGCTGCAAAGCGTCGCAACCTCGTAGACACCAACGCTGGTCGAATTTGACAACGCCCTGTGCATCGCGTGCCTAATGAGTCCCTCCAAATGAGGAAGTTCATAATTCGTCGATAACAAGAGCAGCTGGCTCAGCACTGCTGGTGCATGCTGCAACGGGGTAACTAGCGCGGTTGTATAAAAGTACTGCAGCAGTGCCAAGACAATTGGATATGGCTCAGCGAGCTCCAGTGCTCGTGAAGTAAGTCGAGGATCGACTCTGGGGTCTTCACTGGACGCGTTACCAGGGACCTCAGGGAGGGGGAGATGCGCAGGTGAGGTCGGAAGATGAGTCAAAGATTGATTAACTTTCGCCGTGAACAGTTTCCTTTGCTCAAGGAACCACGGCCATCTCTCCTCCAATATCCTTCGGGAGCACGGTATTCTCCTCCCATCATCACAAATCACCTCAAAGTCAGCTGCAGTTTTCTCTTCTAGTGCGGCCAGTCCAAGCTCCTGCATTGGCAGATCAAGTTTCAGCTTGGGTGGGCTGTACACTCCAAACGCCTCTAGGTCCACAACAGCGACGTGGTCCCACGATAGAAGGCGGCGGTTATAATCATCTACCAGGTTGCCGTTCTTGTTTCCGAAGATGACGAACTGGTTAGCGTCGGCGTAGAGAGAACCGCGGAACCATGAACCCGTCTCGACGGCTTTTCCGGGGTCAATACGCGTCCATGCCATCGTGGTTAGATCGAGGACCCAAATAGAGAATGATTGGTAAGAATGGGCGAGATAAGTACCAGCAATGATAAGGTGCGTGCCAAGGATGGCACCTGTAGGGAATCGTAGGCCTGGTGGGAATGTAGTGCCAGCCATAGAGGCAGATTTGTCTTGGATGGAAAAGTCATGCGAGGGAAGGGGAGAGAAGACTTCTAGCTCGCGTTTGACGTCAGTGAACTACACGTTGAGATGAGCCAGCATCATAGGAAAGAGAATAAAGAAGGCACACGTTATAGTTACTGTACAGGAATATATCGCTGGGGTACTCTTCGCTGGGAGGCGCTGAATACGGTTGATGGATGAGTGAATCGCTCGGTGTAAATTCGTCGTTCGGATTTGCTGTCGCATCCATCCCAAAACGTTGGCCGGGAGAACCTAACGTTGCAGCCTCCTGTTTAGTTTTCGCCTCATCCAGGGGGAACCTGACAACCGTATTCGACGCGACGGCGACGCTGCGATACGTCCCACAATGCCTGGGGTAGTCTCGACGAAGTACCCATGATCGTGAGGTGAGGTCAAATACACAGACATCATCAAGCCAGGTGTTGTTGAAGTCTTGGCCGCCGATAATGAAGAGGCGGCCGGACGTGACTGAGGAGAGATGGGCGTAACGGGCGCGAGGAAGGAGGTCAGCGGATGGAGCTGGGCTGCCTTGGGGCGCAGGTAACCAGCGGCGGGTTGCTATATCGAAGAAGCGGACGTCGTTGAGGACGCATAAGTCTTCTGGATTTGGAGAATCCGGCTGGTTGCTCATGCCGCCAAATATTATTAGTTTGTTGTTCCCTACGGGATATCAGTGGGCGGCAATGATATATATTGAAATGAATGCGCACAAGAGTCGGCACTGTGAAAGTAACGTGCACGAGGAACGTCGTCGTCGTTTGATATGGGTATCTTTTCCCAGTTGAAAGAGTCCATGTCGAACACGTAGAGATCGGAGACCATTTTTCGCTCAGTGACGAGCCTGCCGCCCTAGTAGATGTAAGGAATACAGTTTTGCATGGTTTTGAATGCAGGCTCACAAAGAGATACATTTTTGACCCCACGACGGTCGTAGAGGCGCCCTATGTATGCGTGAGTGTGTACTGGTAAAGCAAAGACGACGGCCTGCTTACGACGAGCTTTGCTGGGACATCGCCTGTGGTCTTTCTACAGAAGGTTGTGAGGTCGTTGATGGAGTGCATCATGGTGGGGGACGGTGGGAGGGAGGTGGAGGAGGATGAGGAGGAGGAGACAGGCACTCTGAGATTGATCAGTGTCGCTCGGCAAAACCCATTACCCCGCCGGGCTCGTGAATTTCCACAGAATCTCCTTATTCCGAACAGATTTTTACATTCTGGGGACCTTGTTCTTGCCGAGCAAGGCTATATGATATCGAACTTTTTTACACCGCCCACATCCCGGCGCAACGCACATGGAGTGGCCAAGTCGCTCCCATGTCTACACATGCTTGATTGTTGATAGAAACTAAATCTGTATTGCGACTCGTTCGGAAGAGCTCAGGTACCGTCTGTTGTCGCGCCTACACCTGTTGAATTTATGGGAATGGAAGTTTCAAAATGCGTGGTGTTCTAGTACAGCACCGTACGTAGAAGAAGAACTGGATTTTCTACTGTATATCCACCACACGCTATGTATGTCGTAGTGCTCCGGAGATGCCCATTCCAAGGCACCCACAACTGGTACCTGTATTACCAGGGTCATTCGTGGTCGTTGCGCAATGAATTGATGCTGGACGATTGGAGGAAAGTTGGAGTAATCGCAGGGAATCGCGTCAAATCGCGTCGTAGCCTGCTCTGTATGTTGTTGACCCGAGCCATCATCACTCGAGTCAGACATCCTCACACTGTAAGACTTTCTGCGACAGCCAGTCTACATCGCTCAGCAGCCATGGACATCGAAATCCACGATGACCAGCTCAAAGTCCTTCCTCACCACCAGTACATCACCAAAGAGGGACTATCTCCCTCCTCCGTCGCCCTATCACCCATCGATCAATTCCGCAGTTGGTTCAAACAAGCTGTAGAAGGCGGTAAGGTCGAAGAACCAGAGGCAATGTCCCTCTCCACCGCTACAGCCTCTGGCATCCCATCCGCACGCATGGTCCTCTTCAAAGAGCTCGACCACCGCGGTTTCGTCTTCTTCACCAATTATACTTCTCGCAAATCCAAGGAGCTCTTAGAAAACCCGCATGCAGCACTGGTGTTCTATTGGCGGGAAGTACATAGAAGTGTGAGGGTAGTAGGTAGGGTGGAGAAAGTTACCGAGGAGGAGAGTAGAGAATATTTCCATTCGAGACCTGTGCCGAGCCAGATTGGTGCCTGGGCGAGTAAGCAGAGCACCGTCATAGGAGAGGGCGAAGTCCATGAACGCCTCAAAAAATTAGAGCAAAAATTCGGTCAAGAGGTACCTTTGCCCGAGTTCTGGGGAGGCTGGAGAGTGGTCCCAAAGTTCGTGTTCCTTCCTCTTCGCTTATTTCCTCCTCAACCTTCCCCCGCATCATCACAGTGAAGTCGAATTCTGGATCGGCAAACCCTCGCGATTGCACGATCGCATCCGATACCTACGCGTCGAAGGTTCGTCGGACGACCACCCCGAATGGAAGATCGAGCGCCTTGCTCCATAATCAAAACATTTTATCCTTCAAAGTAGCCCCGTATCAATGTACAATTATAAGTCGTAACAGAGCGTGAGTTGTGCTACGAACATAAAGTTCATCAGCACACGTCGAGCTCGCAATAAATCTATCAGCGCGCGTCCCTCGATAAGTATCATACTCATTGACAACACTCGTTTCGTCCCCGAGTTCCCTGCAAGCCCGGGATTTATTTTGGTAACAGACATATGGTACCGTCGCAGTGTCGCACAAAGCAACGACGCATTCGGTGGCAATACAATCACACATTTACCCCACCTCCCATTTTTTCATCTATCATCTCTCGGCTCGGCGCATCCTCTCGCCCCTCCTCTCTTCTGACGTTAATTCAAACCGTCGAAATCATGCGCCTAAACGACCTGCCTAAACGAAGTTATACGTTATACGTCAGTAAGTGAATTCAATGGAGTGGAGCTCTTCCAAATGCAATATACATTCTGTGGTGCGATACGGTGCGATTGCAATGTACAAAATCTAGGGCCGACCAAGGCTAATAATTTACAAGTTTGATCTGGTTTTGATGTCACACACACAAGTGATCATGATTGGATGCTCACCAACCCTTGGACTCGAGAGATGAACTGAGATGGAGAGGGAAGTGGATACTTATGTCGATTTAAAAGGCCACGGATCACTATCACGTTGCGAACACCAGGGTCAGATGAACACTGGAGGAGTTTATTATACTGGAGCGGTCCCGTTCAGAAACAACTGGAGCCCGGCTGATTGGCAAGACCCCAGTGTTTAGACGTGAAAGAAGACTTCGACGTGGATAATTTGAGAGAAACGAGTTAAATCGATAGCTTATCCTACACATGATTCACACGCATAATGCACAGAACTGTCAAATGTCTTTCATGCTGTCAGAATCAGAAACGACGTCAGAGAAGGGGGCTGAAAAAAACCTCGGAGGTAATTAAAGTATCACAGCAGCCCCTGCGCCGCCATCCAACACTCCCTCGTCCACTTTGCAAACGCATCCTTCATCCCCTCCTCATCTCCCCTGACCCAACATTTCGCCGCGTCCCCCTGCAGCGCTCTCCCAAACGAGAACGTCAGAGGCTGCAACCTTGCAACAGCCGACTCTGGACCAGCTAGATTCACGAGCTTGTTGATCGTGTTTAGGTAGGATGCTGCGGTTGCCGGTGGAAGACCGCCTGTAGGCACACGATCATCAAGGTTACTTTTCAGAAGACACACAGAAAAATGAAATATGGGGAAAGAGACGCGTCGGGTGACAGAGAAACATAGCGACAAGGCCCAGGCCCCAGGGGGAAGGAAAGACTGGGACGGATAATTGTCGCAAGGATCATGGAGGGTAGGTTGTTGAGTGCATATGACGCGTGATTTTTGTAGACTCTTTATACAGTTGCTGGGAATAAATGAGAGGTGTGTGGGCGTACCTGAAAGGAAGAGCACCCCAGAAACTGCAGATGGAACTGAGCGAGAGATAGTCGTGGCGGTTGCAAGCGCGATATCCTCGGACGTGATGCTCTGCCGCGAAGGATGCTTCAATCCAGGCTGCGGGAAGGAAGGCTTGATGAGGGAACCTGTGCATAGGAATGTCGAATGTCAGTCAAGTAAAAAAGAACGTAAGTACAGAACCGAATTGACACCTTCGAGTAGAACACCATGGATCCTGCACCTCTCATAAATCCTCGCAATTGCCTGCTCGTGTACCCATGCGCTCCTCGCCAAATCCGCGTCTTCGGAGAACTCAACATCCGGTTCCACGATGGGCACCAACCCCGCTTGTTGGCTCACCGACGCGTACTGAGCGAGCGTCTCCGCATGCGCGTCCAACGCCGCTTCTGATGGTAAACCCCGATCGGCACTCGTGCATGCTATCGGGACGCGCCACTTAGAGAAACGCGCACCAGCGATGCGCGCGGCTTGCAGTTTCGGAAAGAGATCATCCAGCCCTTGTACAATGAATTCATCCCGGTAATTTGGGAGGGGCCGAAGTTCTCCGTTTGCACGTACGCCGGGGATTATTCCCTTTGAGGAAAGCAGGGGTGCAAGTTGGAAAGAAAGGAGCGTCTCAGAGTGTAGGATGACGCCAGATATATAATCTGACAGCAAATCAGTATGTCATGATACGCACATAACAAGAAACTAACCACTGGAAATGGCGTTGTACGCCGCCTCGCGCCACTTTTTTCGCTTTTGTCTTTCTTCTTCGTCAGTCCCATTATTCCCCGTGCCGCCGGCAGCGGTGTGGAGCACTGCGGCGATGGCGTCAGGGGTTTCGTCAGTGGCGTATACACCCTTGCCACGAGGGTAGACGAGGGCGCGGGCGGTAGCGATGAGTTCTTCAGCAACTGCCTTCGAGTGGAACGGATGTACAAAGACATCGTGTGGCTTGTGATCGACATCTGTGGACAGATCAGGCATCGCGAAGAGGTTCATAGGGTCGCTGTAGTTCGTTACAGGTGAGTGGAAGGAATTGGGAAAGACGTCGGGTTTGT